>VNJQ01003449.1:0-100557 GCA_008042515.1 Drosophila truncata | reverse complement strand
GTAATAGTTTTTGACCAGAGACCTCATAAAATAATTTATTGCTGAATGTGGTGCCTTATTTCATTGAAAAGGCGTGCTGTCAAATTTATTACATTCTAATGCAGCACTGTACACTTCATTCTTGCTTACAAAAACATAATAATAATTATATAAATAAATATTATATAATTTTTGGTGATCATGATTACTAAAATCTTCCAAAAAATTAGGCATGACACGCACTATCAATAGAAATACGTCAGTGTTCAGTGATAATGTTGTTCTGGTGAACGCAACCAATAGACCGCAAGGCGGTATGAAAATATCGGCATAATACAGAGATATTTTTAAATAAAAATAAATATTTTTATATTTGGTCTTGCAGAACAAATTTTCTACTCCCGAAAAGCATTTTTACCTGGTTACATTTCTTATCAAATATGATTATATTATTATGTATTTATTATTTTGTACTCTTTCTACATTATACACAAATTTCACACATATTGCATTCTACATTCCATTGCACCATAAAATTGCTACAATATAGAACATTTATTTTGTTAAATAGGCAAAATAGCAGTCCTGCTAAATTGAGTGGTTTTCATTTTTGTGGCTGGCACAATATACAGATCTGGCCGGAAAATAGATAAGTCGGCAACCCTTTTTGTATTCGGCCTGCTAGATTCTTTTTCGTCAGATTTTATTTCGCAAATTTGTAGTAGATTTAATAGACACATAGATGGCTGAAGGTACTACAGACGGAGCAGCTGGCTGCGAAGACAAGAAGCTCTCAGATATCTTCCTAAGCGGTTGGAATATCCTGGATGAGCTAGAAGTTTCCGAGCTGCCCTTCAACAGCAGCGAGTTTCAGGTAAGAAACTTCGCCAAAGAAATTGTTAAACGCACTGACACTTCCACTCTTTTGAACAGAACAAGGTCAAGACGGCTATGTGCCTCTTCGAGGAGGCCACTGTCATCGTGAACCAAGTAAGCATGTTCAGTGCCAACGAGCTGATCGATGAAGTCTCAACGGACTCGCTGCCCTTCATGCTGTTGCCTTACTTTTTGGCCAAGCTCACTACAAAGATTAATAACCCCAACAACACGGAAGCTTTAGACCTGGGCGAGATATACTTCAAGGACCACCTGCAGCGTTGCCAAGAGTACGATCTCTGCGAGGCGCCCAAATCGAAGGAGGAGGGACAGGACAAGCAGGGAGGTAAACTTAGTGAGCAGCGACAGCTCATAGAGGCGGCTTTCAATCGTAATGACAAAATCGCCCAATATCGCCGAATGAAGGAGATCGACGAGTATATTGGCAAAATGCGAGCCGCCGTCAAAAACAGAACGGCTGACGACGAAGTCAGACGGGAGTTCTTCCTTAAGTATTTGGACAAGAGCATCATTGACTCCAAGCAGGAGTTGGAATCGCTGCGGGTGATGAAGGAGCTGGCTAAGATGCGCCTGGCTCGTATGTCCGTTGGCGAAACCGTTAAGGAGGACAATTCTTCCCACTTCCATCAAGCAAAACCATCCTCCGCGTCGTCTATTTCTACAGTCCAAGGGCATGGACACAGTCACGGGCCCGGACACCATCACCACCATCAGCTGGCACCCGCACCTAAGCCGAAGCCACTGCAGCCATTTATCATAACTCGCAATGCCGCACAAAAAGCGGTGTTTGGGTTGGGCTATCCCAGTGTGCCTATTATGACCGTCGACGAGTTCTACCAGCAGCGCGTCGATGAAGGAATATTCCCAGACGAGGAGAAAGTGGCCAAAATGAATCAGGCACAGGCTATCGCCGCAGCTCGGGATCCCAACGAAAAGGAGGACGAAGAAAAGGCAGTCGAGGAACTGCAGGTGGAGGAAGACGATCCCGAATATTTGGACCGTATGAGGCGTATGGACGAGTATAAAGATGTGGTGCGACGCGGCGATGGTAACCGCCATAATCGTAGCTAAGAAACTCATTATAAATTTTTTTGTATTTTTCTAAATTATAAATATAGATATCACCATGAAGAAGTCGTACTTTTCTTCAAGGTTCAAACGTTGATAATATTTTTATATTTTTTATTATAATATAATAATTTGGTTAATTTGATTTTAGCGAAAATACCATATAAATATAATAAAACCGACATTTGACTTTGAACTCAACTTCAGATGAGTAAGAATTTACAAATTGGAGCCGGCAGTGTCGCCAGCTTGCTTATTTCAGAAAAGGTAATCTTATAAATAAATTCATTTGTCATATCATATAGTAATATGCAGTGAAAAGTGTTAATGGAAAATAAAACTAGTAGTAAAATGTAAAAAAAAAAATTCTGACTGGATTTTTAAACTTAAAAAAGGTGCTCCTATAAATAGGATTTATAGTTTTCAGCTTGTAAATTATTTTGTAAGTCTTAGTACTGGGCCCCAACAATTTCCAAGCGTATATAAAATATACATACATATATTAAAAATTACTAAAGTCAGAGGCATCAAACACATTTTCTTTCTGCCTTGTTGAGCGGATTTTAATATACATTTAAATAAAAACCAACAATCTTAAGATTACTAATTAGTAATCACCTGGCAGCACTGGCCTGGCCTATTATGTCTATCAGTGTTGATAAGCGTTGTAGCAGTCATCTATCGTTTCGCAGCACTACTGAGTGTCACATTCCAATTCCACCACCAGCAAAACAACAAAAGATTCCAAGGCCTCAGGGCAGAAATTATTATAAAAATAATAAGGAAATCGTTGAGGGATTTTTTCCCTGCAATCATTGAATTTAAGCCTGAGCACTGTAAGCTGGTAAATATATATATCTGCAGGATGACTATTGGGGGATCTTACAAATCTTCTTTTTCTCTACTCGCAAACTTCGCAGCAGCAGAATGTCAGTAAGTGATTTTATTAAAGGCCTGCCAACCCACGACTCCAAGAACTTCACTCACCTGAGCAACGAGCACGGTATACGAACATCGCAGAAGCGGGCCTCCGTGTACCTACCCACCGAGGAGGTGGCATCTGAGCAGTTGATCGTAATGGATAAGCGCTGCGTGCTGCTGCGCTATCTCACACAGCAGTGGGACAAGAAGACGTTACAGCGAAAGCGAGAACACGGTGGCGATGGCACGAATGGCAACAACTCTTCCACGCCAATCGGCAACGGGAACAGCAAAAAGCGCCCGCGGCTGGACCCAAATGAGTTGAACTGAGCCAGTTGAAGGACGTACCCCACCCCCACAGTACACACGCCCACACAGCCACACGCACTATTAGCACGAGCTACTCCCTCATACATATATGAATACATATGTTTAAATAAAATAATAATAAGTATATAGAATTTGTCGTCTAACTTCCACTGTGCTCGGATCGCATATTAAAACATGTAGAGTTCGTATTACAGAATTAAGCTTACATTTTGTTTATGCTAGATGTGACTTCAGAGCTCTTGTATTACATGAGTATAATAAATATCTTGCAGGTCACAGATATTTTTTAATCCGAGAAACTCTAGTTCTTTGACAAGCTGCAACAATGAATACCAGAATGGATTCAGAACCAAGTTTAGGGCAGACCAAAAGCCGTTTTGAGGAGCTCCAATAGATTTACTTTTAAAAGACAAAGATTGGATTTTTGACTACAGTATTTAAGGGCTAGGCGGCTAGTGGTGTCCCAGGTCCTTCGGATCCGGCTTGCCGTACTGCTTCTCCCACCAGGTCACGTACTCCTTCTTGCGCTCCTCCCGTTTGGCAAAGTACTCAGGGTACTGCGCCTTCTCAAGGGGATGCCAATAGTCCAGCAGCCAGTCCGGCGGGATAACTTCACGCTCGAATGCGCATCCGCCAGCGCTGTTGGCAACTACATAAATAATAGTGAAAATAAATTAGTATTTTAAAGGCACCACATAAAATAGCTCTTGTTTACAGTTTCTGGGCTGGTAATGCTTCGTTTCGAAGAGTTCCCTCTGGCCACAGGCCAGTAGTCGGATGCCCTCGCCCAAGTCCTTGCTGCGGTTTACATCAAAGCGCGCTCGTAGCTGCACAGCGCGGTAGCGGTAGTCATTGCTAAATGGGAGTAAGAGACGATCAAGATGCACTTCGTCATTATATAATAATCTACCGCTTCGGTAGCTGCACTTACCGTCGGTCGTACCAGGCCTCCAAGTTGCGCAGGGCACGCTTGTACAAGCTGCACACCTGGCGCTTGTGGGAGACAATTGCCAAGGGAACTTGGGCCATGGCTAGCTTCGCCAAAATTCGATTAAACTTATAAAATTGCTGCTAGCGCCTCGGCCAACTAAAACAGCTGTCAGCTGTCAAGACTTTCAGTGCTGTAAAGTCTTCTCTTTCAATACTAAAAACATTTCAGTCTTGCAAAGCGTCGGAAATAATGGGAACTCATTTTTTAAAAAATATATGTATGTTTGGTATTGTAAAGCGAATCTATAATATAAAGATATTATAAAACATTTTTAATCGTCGATTATTTACTGATTGATTTAACTTACTAGAACGCTCATAATCATAGAAGACCTAGGCCACAAACTATTAAACGTATTCAACCGTCCCTCTGTCTGTTTCTATGCAAACTACCTTCATCTACTCCTGTAATGTTTAGGAATTAGCAACAATTATTAGAATTGTTTTATTTTCAACTAATAACACCAATTAAAACTTTTTTTTTACTGTTTTAGATTTTCAGCGTACAGTTTATTTAATTTTTGCAAATATGTTCAAAACGGTTCTTGGATGTTTTGTATGAGTTCAGCAACTCAGAATTATCCGAAAAAAGGTTAAATCTCCAATTGTTCAAAATGCATCACTCGAAATACTTTAATAAATGTTGTATATTTTATAACAAAAAA
Organism: Drosophila truncata; assembly: GCA_008042515.1. NCBI lineage: Eukaryota > Metazoa > Arthropoda > Insecta > Diptera > Drosophilidae > Drosophila > Drosophila truncata. The sequence goes on along the minus strand of VNJQ01003449.1, from coordinate 95,707 downwards.
CTTAAACTAATAATAGATAAAAATGGTGTGTTAGTCCTCTAGCTGCATAACATTCATTATGCACTTTACAATATGCTCGGGTATATCTAATGGGGTTTCGCACAACTCGCCCGTCTTTTTGTTCAGCATGTAGATTTCGTTGAGCACACGATCCTCATGCTCAGGGTCTAGAGACGACACGAGAGCCAGGGATCCCTCTGCCAGTTCGGCAAGTATTTGTTCGATATCTGGGTCGGCTGTTGAAGGCGGAATGGGATCGGGATCATCCGGTGTTATGACTTCAGGACAGTGTCCATCTCCAATAAAATTAATATAATATGTCTCCGGCTGACGGTTAGTAGTTACATTTCCGGATTCAACGTCGCTAACATAGGACAGGGATCCATCATCCAAATTGATGATGGTTTTATCACGTGAATTGCTTACATCTACTTCTAACTCCCCTGGTGGTTCATCCATAAGAAGACCATTCAACTCGGCCTGCAGTTCTTTTGTTGGTAAGTGGCATCCATTTTGTTCTGTTTTAATAGCATTCTCTTGCTTTATGGGTTCTTCAACGGAACTCGCCTGAGCTCCTTCTCCTCGCGATTTTGGTTTTCGCTTAGCGGCAGCACTACCCTCATTCTCATTCTCGTCCGCCTCCAAATCCCTTCGCCTCTTAGACCAGGCTTGTTTTCCAAACTTATTATTTGTCACATGCTCGTTGGCGTAAACAATATCGCCATCGTTCATGGAACGCGATGCCTTGCTTTGTTTCTGTGCTTTCGGGCGCTAGAAAAAACAAGTTTAATGCAAAATAAATAAATTAATTCCAATGCATATCTAATTATAAATTTTGAGGCTAGCTAATAGCTCACAGCAAACAAACCTTTTTTGGATTCCCAGGGGAGGCGGCCACAATTTCTTTCCATAGACGCTCATTTTCCTCTCGTTCGCGATCCTCCTCCTCCAGCTGGTCCTTTAGCTCCTGAATATTAAATGCTTTTGGGTACAGCAGAGCCTTGTTAATTAACTGCCCATTGGTGCGTTCCTCCTTCTTGTACTTAAGCTTAAGGTCGCGCCGCGAACGATTTGGAAACATTTGACACATTAGCGAGAAATCTGTTCCGATTATCTGCAAACTGCGATAAAAGCGGACTGTGTCATCGGGCGTCCAGTAGGATGTACGCTTGTGACGTTTGTAGAATCCATTGTCACCTGTTGTCTCATCCATTAGGATAAGGGAAGAGTTGGCCAACACCTTTCGCGCCTCCACCTCTGCTGTGGTCTCTATTTCCAACGTCTTCTCATCAATAATCATCTCGCCATTCGCATCAAGCTTTAACTGTGGCACTGGCATTGAGGTTGTAGTCTCTCCCTTGGCCTCCAGAAGCTGATCCGTGGAGGGCTTTGCGTCTTCGCCGTTGGATTCATTTTTAATCATCGTCATAGACTGCTTTGGCACCATTGGATTGTTCTCCGGATTGTAAAAGATCATGTCTAACATTTTAAATGTTGATTTGTCAGGCACGCCCTTGTTGAATCTGGTCTCAAAATCCCTCCGCGCGTTTACTCTCTGGCCGGACTGGGTGTTCTGGTTCTGAGAAGCGTCGCCCTTCCGTTTACCGCCACCACCCTCCGAGTACGTCGAGCAAGTTGACTCCGTGCGAACGCGTCCCACACCCGGACTCATCACAGGCGGAAAATACTTATAAGGGGATGGTGGCATGGGCGAAGCCACCTGCTGCTGCGGCGTCCCCGCCGATGAACCACTTAGGTAACGCTCGCGCCGTGTTGGTGTAGCTGGTGATTGGTACTCGCCATCGTAGTCGCTGGCCATCGGGGAGCCGACAAAACTGTTGCGACGCTGTCCAAACACCGGCTTGGGACGCACACGCTGACGAGCCTGAGCCTTGCCTGGCGACATGGGAAACCCGCAGGTCGTCTTCTGCAAGTCAATTTGAATTACGTTATCCTCGATGTCCGAGTGAAATACCTCCTCCAGATGACCAGCTGAGCTGACGGGCATTTTGAAAGCGGTTGCATCAGCGTCCTCGAGCTCCGCAAAGGTCGCAGTGGGCGATTCTTCAACCACCGCCCTTTCCTCTGGTTCCACCTTTAGCGTTGACAGCTCCTCCCTGCGTGGCTTGCGCTTGATCAACGACAGGTTGGCCGGGGCCTTGATGCGCTGGCGCCGCATAGACATCCTGCTTGGTTTCTGTCAGATACCTTTCAGCCTTAAATGCAGTTTCACACATTAAATCGAACAGAAAATATCCGCAGAAAAACAATTAGCTCGGACACCACGAGTTTCTCGGGTAAGTGTTGGCTACCGTCAAACTGCAGGCACAGTGGGAAAAAAATGTTAAATTCAAATTAGTTATTCGGGCATTTACTGAAAGTTGGGATCTAAATGTTTTTAGGCACAAATACGTATGAAATACTTAGTATTTGATTACTCAGTCTAAGTGAACGCTCACTCGCAGGATTCAAGTAAGTTATTCTTTCTAGAAAACATGATGAATATAAATCTAAGGGGCCGTCAAGACCATTATTTTTTCCGGCTTGTTAAATTCCATATCTGAAATAATTATTTATAAATATCGACATTTATTTGAAAAATCGAATGTATGCATACATAATGTCCAAAATAGGAATTAATGTATTTAATTGCATTATATTTCGAAAATTACATTTGACCAGGTTGAATTGGCTAAAACCCCGTTCTATCGTGGCATTTAACCATGGTAAACTTAGCAACATAACAGAAAACGTGGCCAACTCATTATACGGATTTTCCCGTATAATTAATTGTTGACATATGATTTAGTTATTTAAAACAGCTAAAAAATAGCAAATTTATTTTGTAAAATAGTCAAAATTACTGGCTCCTGCAAAATTGAGTGCTTTCCAGTTTTGGGTCCTTCGGAATAGCCATAGCTGGCCAGAAAATAGCCGAGTTGGCAACTCTGTCACCATGCCCGAGCACATTATAAAAACGTTTTCCCACACTGCCGAGCCACAATCATCACAACAACGAGAGAGCAGCGCAGCTGAAAGCAGATGCAGGTTGCACGTTTTTTTTAACATGATAAGCCAGAACATAACCGTAACATAACACATATTGCCTTAAACTTCCGTCAAAACGATAGGTAGAGCCTCGAAATACAAAACTCTCCAAGTTCTAAGGCGACAAATATGACAAATATAAGTGTGTGAGAACTTACAGTAATAGCAGAGGAACATTACTAACAGTGAAGCCGCCGCCGCACCTGCCTGAGAGGGCTGTTGTTATGCAAGCAGACCGGACGGAACGGCAGACGCAGGCACTTACTAAATTGAATTAGCCGGTATGCTGCTCAATCGATTTGTGCTGGCCATCAAGAACCAGTCCAGGGAGACGCTCCGCGCCTGGAGCTACCAATGCGAGTCGATATTCGCGCAGCGGTCACGCCGCATCCAGCAGCTTCTAAGCTTCTACCAGTCGGTATATGGGACCCAGGGCCTGAAGCAACTGTGGCGCGGATACTATCGTCGGGAGTTACAGCCTCCGATCCGGGGCATGGTGCTCAGTGCAGTGAGCCTCCTTGGCCTGAACATTAAAATTCTGGGCGGCGACGGCTTCGACTGGAACAAGGAGCGGCTAGCCCTTTCCAACATCGACTTGTGTCTCCGGGACATTGAGTTTATTAACACGCTGCCCCAAAACCAGCTCTGTCCACGCTGCCAAGCCAAAAAGATGAAATACTGCTATTGTCAGTTGGGGAACCTCCAATGTCCGAAAAGCCAGACAAAGTGTACGTCTACGGCTCCGAACAACAAGGATGCGGTGCTGGAGGCAGAGCTCAGCAAACGCATCTGCGACCGATCTCTGGATATAAACGTTCGTGACGCACCGACTGGTACGGTCCACATTCAGGCCCAGGACGAGAACGAATGGGAGCCCTACTTCAGCAAGAATGAGTTCAGCATCTGGCGGCGGGAAGAGCAGAAATCCATGTATTCATACAAGGTGATTTCATTGCGCCGGCCATTATGTAATTAACTAGTCTTATAATTCATTTTCCTTGTTTGACCGTAGGTATACGCTCGATATGATGACATTACGGCCGACGATTTTCTACATGTGCAAACAGATTTGGACTACCGCCGTCAGTGGGACGACACGGCATTGAGATTGGAAATAATAAGTGAGGATCCCGTGCCGGCTAGTAACTCGCATCTCATCTATTGGGAGATGCAGTGGCCGCGACTTTTTGCTAATCGCGACTATGTCTATTGCCGGCGTTTCATAAAGGATGACAAACAAAATATTATATTCATCTGCAACCGAAATGCCACTCACACCAGGTTTCCGGCACTGCCTGGAAAGGTGAGAGTGACTGACTACTGGAGCCTGATGGTAATCAAACCCTTCCGAGGGTTCCAGGAGCCGGGGCTTCACTTTGTGCTGACATACTACGACGACCCAGGCATACCCATACCGCAAAACATCAAGTCATGGGTGACGCAGAAGCAGATGCCCGATTTCTTAACCAAAATGTACATGGCCACCAAGAACTATGCCTATTCTCGGGCCATTAAAATGAAGGACATGTTTAACGGCTTCGCCCTGATCAACGACGAGTATACGGCCAATGCGCAACGGGGCAGCTGGTTAGGCAGCTTGAGCCGCCGGCGTAGGACCAGTAATTCTAAAGAAGAGCGCTGAAATCGTCAATAAGTGTTATCTTTCGCCTTTCCCATGATCGCTCCTGTTCACACCCGATCCCTTGAACTCTACTCACAAACCTCGTTCCACCTTGAACTTGGCGAGGAAAACCCATTTCGAGCAATAAATGAAATGAAAACCTAAGAATACCAGAGCAAGTGTGCAATAGCTTTTGGAATGTGTGCCACATGCAAGAGGAACTTTAAATATAAAGATGTGTATCTATATAGCTACTATATAAATCATAATATATAAGTTTAGAAATTGTTTTAAACGAAAATAGAAATTATTGAAATTACAAAGTAGAATAAAAATGCTAGACACTAAATCGGAGACGTATAATAATTTAATCTGTTTAATCATATTTTGTTTTCATGTTTTTTGATATTAAAAACAAGTTTAAACATTATCTGAGGTCTAATTAGGTCGATCATTGCCTACCAAATCAATGTACTCGTTTCCCTTCTTGCAATCTACTCACAAACCAAAAAAAAAATAATAAAGGCTGCTCTGTTCGATTTTCTTAGTTTTTGTCTGTTTTATTCTAAACTTCAATTTAAAAATATCTGAAAATATTGAAAACTTGTTGAGTTAAGTAATCATAATATTCGTTTCATTGTTCGATTTTGCCATGAAATTAATGGTAGTTTACAGTCCGATAAATAAAATTTCAGGGGAGATTGTTATTGAAATTGTTCGGTAATTATAAATTAACCTATATAGTTCGACTTAGGAAAACGAAATAATGGTTATAAAAGGTCGCATAGTTTAATACAAAAAAGAGATTGTTAAGTTTTACTAGGCGGCAGCGTATCACAGCTCAGTGCGTTCAGCCGTGCTCGGCGGATTGTTTACGTAGGCTATGAAATCCTTGCTGGTACGTCCTCCATTATAATCCAGTTTGGTTTTGAGGTACGAGAAATACAGAATAGTGGGATAGCCGCGGACATTGAATTTTGCGCAAAGAGCGGCATGCTTTGTACAGTCGATTGCTACGAATGCCACGCGAGGATCATCCTGCAGAGCTGTAGCGGCTGCTGTGAACTCAGGCTTGGTATGCTTACAGTGTCCGCACCCTTAAAGATATTGTTGAAATTCAGTCAAAACATGAATAGTTTTTCACTGAAAGCTTAAAGACACAAGTATTTCAACTTACATGGAGCATAGAACATGACCAGGGCGTGTTTCTTCCGCTTTAGTGTCGAACTGAAGGTTTCATCATCAAGAAATAGAACTTCCTTGCTTTCCTCCTCTTCCTCCCAGCTCTTTTCAGGTGGCGGAGGCGGCGGGGGCTCCCTGGGATCTCGCATAAACTCGACAATTTTCGATGCTTCACGTACGTTGACCTCGAACTTGTACACACCGTTCGAGAAGAACTTTACTGTTGGATAGCCCTTGACCTTGTATTTTTCGGCAATGGTCGGCTCTCTGGTGGCATCAAGTGCGGCTAACAGTCCGGGGATCTTATTTTGCTTCATCTCCAGCGCAGCCTTTTCGTATTCCGGCTTCATGCGTTTGCAGTGTCCACACCAGGGGGCATAGAACATCACTAGGGCGGCCTTTTCGTCCTTTAATGCCGGCTCAAAGCCTTGAGTGGTGAGATGGACAATTTCCGAGTTGGTATCGGCTGACCATTCCGGTTCCTTGGGCTTCGGTGTTGGCTTGGCATTTGGATTCAGCATGAAAGCAACAAGAGCATCCTTTGTGTTCTCTCCCTCGTAAGTAGTGCGCAGTTTGCCATTTTCAAAATAAATTAGAGTAGGAAATCCTGTGAGGAAGTGTTTCATGCGTTAGTTTTGGTTTTGATCCAAACGATGGACGAACTCACCAGTAATGTTGAAAAGTTTGCGTATGGGAGCGTTCTCCTGCCGCTCCACATTCATGGCCGCTATGAGATAGTCGCCTTTGGACTTCAGCTCCGTGGCCGCCTTTCCATAATCGGGCTTCATTTTCTTGCAGAAACCGCACCAGGGCACATGGAACATCACCAACATTGGACGAATGTCCTTGCGTAGATGCTTCGTGAACGTGGCTGCGTCGCTGAAATGCAGAACATCATCTCCAGCTGGATCCTCCTCCCAGGGCAAGTCGCCTGACGGATCGCGCATGAACGTAACCATAGAGCCGACGCTTAACTGCCGGTCATAGTCCTTGTGGTAGTCACCATCTTTGTAGTGCTTGATCGTGTAGGGATCCGGTGTCACTTTCAGTTTCTTGCACAGTTTTTTCCGATCCTGCTGGCCGCAGTCCAGGAGGAGCATTGTGCCGGTTCCTCGTATCGTCTCCGCAGCATCCCGAAATACTTTTAACTCGGCGGCTGCAGCCTTTGCACTGGTGATGAAAAGTGTCAGGACATTGTTTTTGGTGCGCAGCAACTTCTTGAAGTCCTTGTACTCGACGATGTCCTCCTGCACCGCTGAGGGTTTCTTTTGAGCGGCAACAAGTGCCACCAGCAGGAGGAGAAGGTAGACAAACCGTCCGGCGGTCCTCATCGGGTCGCTGGGATTTTATGCCGGTAAAAAGAGAGAGCTCTGTTTACTTTAATAGTTCGCCACCGGCACCAAGAAATAGCATGTTTAATACATATTTATTGAATCATTTCAATATCGCTAAACAAAAAAATGCTAGGAAGAAGACGTGGACTACTTGAAGAATTTATCGATAGCAGGCTTGGCAGATATGTTATTAAATCGTGAATTCAGCCATCGGTCAGTTAGAGATGTTACTGAAATATTACTTCGGAAACTGCACTTCTCTGCACTTTTTCAATCCTGGCTTATTTCAGAACTTAAAAAATGTACATTACATTGTGATGCGAATCTGCGAAAAACAAAATTACTTTAATATTGCATTTTAATTTATTAATATTTGACACTCGATAACTATCGTCAAGTTATACTCAGCTAATTGTACGTGGCACGCGACAACCCTAGGCCTGCTCTGACACATTAACAAGAGGAGAAGAAGAAGAGTATCCAACTCGGGGGCAGCAGCAAAAGTTTTTCCTGATCTTGTTGCCGGAATTAAGTTTGAGTTATTGCAAAAGAGCCTTAGTTCGCCAGAGCCGTGAAAGAAGATGCCTCTCAAACTGGACATCAAGCGCCGGCTGACGTCGCGCTCGGACCGTGTCAAGTGCGTGGATCTGCATCCGGCGGAGCCATGGATGTTGTGCGCTCTTTACAATGGCCACGTACACATCATGAATTACGAGAACCAGCAAATGGTAAAGGACTTCGAGGTGTGCGATGTCCCAGTGCGGTCCGCTCGCTTTGTTGCTCGCAAAAATTGGATACTTACTGGGTCGGACGATATGCAAATCCGTGTATTCAACTACAACACTTTGGAGAAGGTGCACTCATTTGAAGCGCATTCGGACTACCTGCGCTGCATCGCCGTGCATCCTACACAGCCTCTGGTGCTAACCAGCAGTGGTGAGTGAGCTGGCTTGGCAGGGCGGTAAGGATTGAGGGATAATCTGTTTCCCAATTTCCTCCACCCGTCACCCAACGCTTCTATTTACTTTAGTCCCGCTGGGAAGTATGCTTTAGTTTTGTGCTCACCCGTTCGTGTCTCCCTTTTCTTGTCCAGACGACATGCTCATCAAGCTGTGGAACTGGGAAAAGATGTGGGCTTGTCAGCGGGTCTTCGAGGGACACACCCACTACGTCATGCAGATCGTGTTCAATCCCAAGGACAATAACACGTTCGCTTCGGCCTCGCTGGATCGTACGGTGAAGGTGTGGCAGCTAGGTTCAAACTTCGCCAACTTCACGCTGGAGGGGCACGAGAAGGGTGTGAACTGTGTTGACTACTACCATGGAGGCGATAAGCCCTACTTGATTTCCGGCGCCGATGATCGCCTTGTTAAGATTTGGGATTACCAGAACAAGACCTGCGTCCAGACATTAGAAGGCCATGCACAAAACATCTCCGCTGTATGTTTCCATCCCGAATTGCCGATTGTTTTGACGGGCTCCGAGGACGGCACCGTGCGGATTTGGCATTCTGGCACTTATCGCTTAGAGACCTGCCTTAACTATGGCTTTGAGCGTGTGTGGACTATTTCCAGCATGCGGGGCACCAACAATGTGGCACTGGGCTATGATGAAGGTTCCATCATCATCAAGGTGGGCCGCGAGGAGCCGGCAATGTCCATGGATGTGGTCGGTGGTAAAATAATTTGGGCTAAGCACTCTGAAATGCAGCAGGTAAAATTTGAGAATATCCGTATTGATTCCTTTTACAAACATTTGTGTTTAATTCTGTTTTCCAGGTGAACTTAAAGACCATTGCCGATGGCACTGAGATCAAGGACGGAGAGCGCCTGCCAGTTGCCGTTAAGGATATGGGAGCCTGCGAAATCTACCCGCAGACCATTGCACATAATCCGAATGGCCGTTTCGTCGTAGTCTGCGGCGACGGCGAATATATTATCTACACATCGATGGCGCTGCGTAACAAGGCCTTTGGTTCCGCCCAGGAATTCGTGTGGGCGTTGGAGAGCAACGAGTATGCCATTAGGGAGAACAACGGCACTGTTCGGCTATTTCGGAATTTCAAGGAGCGCAAGAGCTTTACACCAGAGTACGGGGCGGAGAGCATTTACGGTGGCTACTACTTTGGCGTAAAGACCTCTTCTGGCTTGGCGTTCTACGACTGGGAGACCCTGCAGCTAGTTCGACGCATCGAGGTGCAGCCAAAGAACGTGTTCTGGAATGAGAGCGGCAGCCTGGTCTGCCTAGCAACAGATGATTCCTACTTTGTGCTCGGTGTGGATACTGCACAGGTGGCGAATGCTGTTGAGTCCAAGGAGGGCTTGGAAGACGACGGTGTGGAGAGCGCATTCAATGTATTGGGTAAGTGGAAACTCAGATACGGAAAACAGATGATAATAAGAGATATTACGCAAACAGACCATTATCTAAGATATGAAGATATGATATAGGAAAGCTACGCACTTGCATCTGTTAGAAAGAAAAATTAAATTATTTCATCAGACTTCATAACTATGTACATAGAACAGAACACACACAGAAATTTAAAAATATTCCCAGGGTACTTAATATTTATATTTGGTGATAATTTTATTATAAACTGATTTAAATCAGGTGGTGAAAAATAAATCGTCGGTTGGTTTAACTTTTCAATGTATTTCATAGAGCTTCAAAGCAATTATTATGCTAATTTTCACAATTATTTTAAGAAATACATAAAAAAAATTAGCCTATCCATAATTTTGGCCTTTAATTTCTATTACGAACCATGCGGGTCAATTTAGCCATTTTATGAACTCTTTTTTTTTATGTAAAACATTTTATGCAAACTAATCAAAGGGAATTTACATAAATTTTTTTTTTTTTCTCAATGCAGGTGAGGTGTCTGAATCTGTAAAGACGGGCCTGTGGGTCGGCGACTGCTTCATCTATACTAACTCGGTGAATCGCATCAACTATTATGTGGGCGGCGAGATCGTGACAGTATCCCATTTGGATCGGACCATGTATTTGCTCGGCTATGTGCCCAAGGACAACCGCCTGTATTTGGGTGACAAGGAGTTGAACGTAATCAGCTTCTGCCTGCAGCTGTCTGTGCTGGAATACCAGACGGCTGTGATGCGACTAGACTTTGAGCGAGCGGACCTTGTTCTACCCACCATTCCTAAGGAGCACCGCACGCGAGTGGCGCACTTCCTGGAGAAGCAGGGCTTCAAGACCCAGGCACTGCAGGTATCCACCGATGCGGACCATAAATTTGATTTGGCCTTACAAACCGGGGAGCTGGATATTGCTCTGAAGCTGGCTCGCGAGGCTGAAAATGCGCAAAAGTGGTCACAGCTGGCTGATGTGGCGGCTCGCAAGAATAACATGGGTCTGGTCAAGGAGTGCATGCAGAAGGCCAACGACTTCAGCGGCCTGCTGCTGCTCTCTACCGCGTCCGGCGATGCTCAGATGCTCGAGGAGGTCGGCGAGGCTGGTTCCGCACAGGGACGTCATAACATCGCCTTTTTAGCCGCCTTCTTGCGCTCAGACGTGCAACGCTGCCTGGAGATTCTCATTGCGACGAACCGTCTGCCAGAGGCTGCCTTCTTTGCCCGCACATACTTGCCCAGCCAAATGTCGAGGGTGGTAGAGCTCTGGCGCGAAGAGTTGGGCAAGGTTAACGAGAAAGCGGGCCAGTCGTTGGCAGATCCGGCTCAATATACAAATCTCTTTCCGGGCCTGGGCGATGCATTGCGCGTGGAACAGCATCTGCAAGGAGAGCGAGCTCGGAAGGCGCCGGCGCGTTTGGCCGGTCAGCTGCCGCTGAATAGTGAGCGCAATCCCCTTGAGGAACTGTTTGCCGCTGAGCAGGGCGGATCAGGCCAGCAGGAGGAGAAGGCGAAGCCGGCCTTTAATCCCGCCTTAGCTGCTGCTCTTAGCACTGCGGTGGCTGCCGAGCCTTCATCTGCTGCGGAGGACGACGATGACCTGGACCTGGAAATTGATGGCATCACGTTGGATGACAACATTGATACGACGGATGTTAACTTGGATGATGACTTTCTTAGCGACGATTAAGTACCGAGATCAGAGCCAGATGCCAGATATCTAGAATACCATAAAAACCTTCGTTTATTGCTTGGGGGGAAGTCCCACATGTCCAGCATTTCAATCCACAGAATTCCGTGCATACATTCGCATTCGCATTTGATCTGATTGAATGTTTGTTTCCCGTGCATTACCTATACAAGCCTAAAATTATAAAAATATATCTATAAATAATATGTATGTACAACAGTAATGGAGCAAGAAATGCAATAAAAAATACTTATACAACAAAATGTAGCTTATATTTTTGTTCAGCAGCTTAATTGTTATCTTTCAGTATAGATTAATTATATTACTCAAAGTATATATAAAAATATAATGTTTAAAAATTTAGAGGTAGCCCTCTTCCTCAAAATTTTTAAACATCATATTTTGGATTTGGATTTTTTCTACATTAATACCTATTAGCCTTTACTCGGACTTCATATATTACTTCGTACAGTTTATAAGAAACATTTTTTGTTAGCGATAAGTTAAGTTTCATAATTTTAGCAATATATCTGACTCATAAATATTATAAAGAAGATATTTCGCAATGAGTTAAAATCATTTCATAGCTCAATGTTTTCATTTGTTTTTTTTTTCAAAATTCTGTTGTTAATGCAAAAATCAATATATTAACTAATATGATTGGACACTGAAACTGTTAATTAAAAGTACTTGTTGTTTTTAAACGCTATATTAAAACCCCCATCTAAAGGTTTTGTTTTAGTTTCAAATTTATTTTCGATGGATTTCCTGGAAACATTTGTCCTATCGATAAGTAGTAGGCCAGTGTCAACTGTCTGGCAACTACGTCAATCAGTATACATACTTACATCTCTATAATTCGTGTGTGCGTCTGGATTTTGCTGTATTTTTTATTTAAGAATGAATTATTAACTAACCATTAATAAATTATTATTAAATAAAAAACAGTTAAAAACCGCGAATCATCAGTGAGTATATTCGATTCACTACCGAAAAACGGAAGCGGAACGCGCAACCCGCATTCCGCATCCCGTTTAGCTACAAAGTCGGCTGTGTTATTGATTTTTCCCTAAATCAGATACACACCAAGGAATTTCAGAAGACCACCAGTAACCAATACGTCCAGCTATGGAGCAACAGGAGAACTTTCCACTTCCCCACAACATGCCGTTGCCGCAGCAGCTACATCATCTGCATCACCAGCAGCACCAGCAGCCACAGCCGCCGATTCCTGTTCAGACTGGATTTGCTCCACGGCGCCAGTACGAAAACTTGGCCGGCTCTGGCTCCGCATGCCTGGGTAATGGCAACACGGCCGCTGGAAGCCCGATAAAAGGTCCGCCGATGATGCAGCGGCCCATCAAGGCCAAGAAGGAGAAGACGGCCGTGGGCCAGATTCCTCAACAGGCCGGGCTTCCGGGCCAGCTGCAGCTAACGGAGATAATCGACACAGGGGCGGGCGGGGGCGCTGGTCTCTTGCCCGCCGATGAGGCTATCAAGTTTGTTAGCGAGACTGACGCCAACGGGCTGGCTCTCAAGACGCCGGTCAGCATTCTGCAGGAGCTGCTCAGTCGCCGCGGTATAACCCCCGGCTATGAGTTGGTGCAGATCGAAGGCGCTATTCACGAGCCGACGTTTCGATTTCGTGTATCTTTTAAAGACAAGGACACTCCATTTACGGCAATGGGTGCTGGGCGATCGAAGAAGGAGGCAAAACATGCGGCAGCCCGTGCACTTATCGACAAACTGATAGGGGTGCAGCTTCCGGAATCGCCCAACAGCTCTGCCGGCCCCTCAGCGTCGGTCTCTGGCCTCGGAGCTGGATGTGGTAGCGGTGATGGCAACGCAAATGCAGCGGGAGGTGGCGAGTAAGTAGGCAGAAGTATTTCGGTCTACTATATCATCAATCTGTATACCCCACAGCGCCGGCGACAAAATCGTCGGCAATCCCATTGGCTGGCTACAGGAGATGTGTATGCAACGTCGGTGGCCACCACCGTCGTACGAAACGGAGACAGAAGTCGGCCTTCCCCATGAGAGGCTCTTCACGATCGCCTGTTCGATCCTTAACTACCGCGAAATGGGCAAGGGCAAGAGTAAGAAGATTGCCAAGCGACTTGCGGCGCACCGAATGTGGATGCGCCTGCAGGAGGCGCCCATCGATTCGGCCAAGATCAGCGAAAGCATTTGCGGCGAGTTGGAGGGCGAAGTGAGTACACCAACGCTAAATAGCAGCACGATGAGTGATTGCTATGAACGCGTTACCAAAGATTTTGAGTTGCTTGAGCTGTAGTTTAGCCACCTCCGGTCGAGTCCACTGAGCGCTGCGCTCATTGTGTTTTTAATTTTGTAGTGTTGTCCTGTTATCTATTGTGGTGCATGTCTTATGAATTGTATCTTTAGCATAAGAACTTATTTTTCACCAAAGCTTTCAAAGTTCTATTTGATTTTAAATTTGTTACCAAAATTTTAATTGTAATTGTTTTTTGGTTTGTTCTCTTATCTAGGCTTTGTCTGATAACTAATATCCTGGAATATAAGGGGGCTCATGTTATTATAACCTTTGTTGAAACAACCCAACCAAAAAAAAATAATAAATAACCAACTCTGACATTGAATAATTTGTATATTCTATGTTGTGAACTACACCTTCTGCCAAGGATAAATGGTTACATGGTCTTCCTGGGTTCCGGTTTTTGTTATGCCCTTGCAGAGGAAATTAAAATGTATGCTTATATATTTTATTACTATCTATATCTGTCTGTTTCAACTCTAAGTATTCTCTAATGTTTTAAATAATCTTTTAATGGCACATTGTAATAGAGAAAAAGTTAGATCTGATATATCGACCAAAACAACCTTTAAAATAACTGAATTATAAATGACTTAATTATACGGAGAATATGAATATGAAATTTAAGAAATCCTTATTATTTTTTGACATATTTGTATTTACCACTAGTCATAGTAACGGTTACGCTAAATTAGAAACTGCAAGGGTATACAAACTTCGGGTTTCCGAAGATGGTTTCGTTTTCCTTAATACGTATATGTATATATTACAGAATGCCACTTTTTTCATTAATTTAAGTTAGAAACTATTTGTTGACTTTGATGTATTTAAAGATTTAGTAGCAGTCAATTAAAGTCCTGCTTCCAAAATCCCTATATGCACAAATTGGAAGTAGCCAATTTCAATCAAAAGTGATATGTTTCAACTCACCATTTAGCGTGGGAGTTTCCGATTGTGTATGCTAAATAAAATGAAAGAAATAGAAAAACAGAAAACACAAAACCATTGCGCTCTTATTTTACAGCCCCGCAGTAGCGATAATTATTATGGTGATTTGAAAGATATCTCTGTGCCGACACTGACCACGCAGCACAGTAACAAAGTGTCCCAGTTCCATAAGACTCTGAAAAATGCGACTGGTAAAAAACTACTCAAGTTACAGGTAAATTCCACTATTCTCGCACATCATTTGGTTCATTTTCCAACAATTTTGAAGTGTTTAAATTTTGTTTGGAATGTTTATAAACATAATTCTAGACTCGACTATGTATAAGCATTGGAAATAAATAAAACGTCGCTCAACATTATTTACTATGATCAATTTATATATTTTAAAATACATGTATTATTATTTTCTTAAACAAATTTAGTTTACTTCGTTTAAACATTCTTCTCTTTTGCTACCTTCTAAGCGGTTCGATCTAAAAATCATGTCTCCCGTCGCTGGATGTGTAGAAGAGAGCTCAAAAGCCTTTTTATTTGAACTAAATTACGAAAGAGCTTAAAGCCAGCTTAAAGTAGAGTTCTGGAGTAACTCATCTTGCTATTTAAGATTTCTGTTATTCTTTTGGATTTAGTTTCGTTATAAAGTTGAGAAAAATCAGTATGCAAACAGTAGCTTGCCAAAGTTAATTTTATATCGCTGTTTGATATTAAACCAAATAGAGTTCATGTCTTTATGAAGATATTTAATTCGTTTAAAAAGAAGTATAAGATGTTTAGGAAAGTATACATTAGAGACATCTAATAAAAGTCAAACCTAAAATAATAGTTTGGATTATACAAATTATATTTCAATTTCACATGCTTATTTACTTTACTGTGAAGCCAGAATGCACTTGCACCAATCCCGCATGCATCTACAAGGTTCGCTTTTAACGCAAGGTTTCTCCATGATTTCTTTCAGAAGACCTGCCTGAAGAGTGCCAAGATGGACTACATTAAGCTTCTGGGCGAAATTGCCACTGAGAATCAATTTGAAGTTACCTACGTGGACATCGAGGAGAAGACATACACTGGACAGTTCCAGTGCCTGGTGCAGCTGTCCACGCTGCCTGTCGGCGTCTGCCATGGCACCGGTCCGTCAGTCTCTGATGCCCAGCGGCATGCTGCCCAGAACGCCCTCGAGTATCTAAAGATCATGACGAAGAAGTGAGCTGGCAGCCGACTAAACTGCATAGCAAAATCTGAACGCACACCACGACCACGACGAAGACAAGTGCAGTATAAATGTCTGGTGATCGAACCTCACGGTTTTCCTTTACAGACACGTCTAGCCAACGATTGCCGCGTCTTCAGCTGTAATTTCTTTTGTTTTTCGTTTCCTTCTCGATTTCTTTGATTAGACAATTGCCTATATCCAGTATATATGTAAATGTTCATGTACGCATGCCCACGCATGTCATGTATATGGTAACACGTACACTTGCATATACAGACAAGTGTGTAATCTATTCGAAAATCTTAGTCGCTTTAAAATTTTGAAAAAAAAAAGAAACCAAAAACGAAGTCCACATAAAAAGTTATTAAATTAAAGTAAAATGGCTACCTAGACATAGGATTGATTGTTTGGTTTATACATATGGTTAATGTGGCGGTGACGAGGCTTGAAAATACACACACATATTTGGTAATCGCAGTGTCTCGAGTTTTATTAATTGGGTGCATGAAAATAAATGTTTTTACAGTTTTTTACAAATTTAACAGATTTTATAAGTTCAGAGATAATAACATAAAACTGAATAATATCTAAAGCCCGCCGATGCCTTTTAGTATTGGTGCATTGACCACTATTCTTTTCGAAGCGGTTCTATTCGCAACTTGGAGGCGAAGATTTTACAATAACAAGATAAGTAACGCCCTACGATTATAGTTTAACTTTAATTTTTTCTTCAAAAGCCAAAGCGGCTGGCTGTACTTACAGCTCAACCATTCTTAAACTTTTCGCACAAATATCTAATTGCTTAACCGGTGTGTTACAGACACATGGTACAAATTCAAATGTACGGGCGTTACCCATCTGGTTATTATATGTTCTTTCGTTACGATGAGCACGTAAAACTTTAATTGGGTGAGAAAACGTATTCTGATGACCGGCTTTGGGTATGTTTAATAAAAAAGGGGTTTCGACCGTCAAAGCTTAAATTTAATTAGTACTTAACTTACTTATATTAAAAGTTCACCTAAAAACAATTAAAACTATTTCTTCTTACGGTCCTGCGTACATTTGGGACAGAACCACTTCCCCTTGGGCTTTGTAGTTAGGCCGACGCAAGCAAAGTGGAACCACTCGATGGGGCACTAGGCAAATTTGAAAGTCGGAGATTAAGTCTTAATGGAATTAGGAAAAATATATGGGTACTCACATCGGGATTGTCGCATCCAATCATCTCTCCATATGACACCTGGTGGCACAGGCAATATGTTGGTTCGTTAGGGTCCACTGGCATGTCCATTACATCGCTTGGATGAGTGGCGGCCGTGTGGCTGGACTCTTTCTCCGAATCATCCACCTCGGCAGCCTTCTGAATAAATAATAAATTGAAGTGTAAGTTAAGGGTTTCACGCAGCTGTGACATGCAAATGAAAGTGAAACGAAGTAGAGGAAAGAGGAAATCTACGGAAAAAATACGGATTACCAGGCTTGGGGGCTACATATAGGAAAGTAATTAAATTAAGATTTTAATAAAATCAAAGACTACATTTAGATGAGAAAATGAAGATGATTTACCTTTTGTGCGCCCCCCTTGCGAGTGTCTTTTTCTTGATTTACCTTGGACTTTTTCTTTTTGGTACCTTGGCCGGCATTGGTGGTCGAATTAAGACTTGTATTTACATTGGTCTGACTACTACCACCGCGAGGCGTTTCTTCGTCCGAGGAGGCAGACTTTTTCTTTTTACCAGATGTCGCCTTGCTGTCCTTTATTTTTTTCCTACCCTCTGCAAGAAGTACAAAGTTTAAGATGGATGCGACTTCGCCTTCGATGGCAGACAGATTGCGAGTTTGCACTTACTTTTGGCAACCACTTCCTCGGATTTGGCTCGCGTAGAGGAGGCCTTCTCCTGTATTTCGCCCTCAAACCGTGCCAGGTCGTTGTCCAGTCGTCGGATCTGCTTGTCGACCAACTCGTATGTTTGGATGGCCAGCTGCACCTTGTCGTCGCTGTATTCCTTGGCCTTTCCGAACAGAGCCTTGATGTCCTCCAGCCGCTCCTTGCGCTCCTCGTCGCCCAGTGCCCCGTTCTCACCCAGCTTGCGCATAAAGTCCTTGGCGTGGCTATCGATGCTCTTCATAGCCGTTTGGGCGCGATCATCCAATTTCCTCATAAGCTTAAAATTTCGCTCTAACTCGGTAGGAAGACTTTCCAAGCCTGCAGAGAGAATAATATAATGAATACTTGAAGGATATTCTGCGCGAAAGTGATGTGCGGTGATCATCAGCCTACCGTCCAAATAGTTTTCTAAATATATGGCAGAAGACATTTTTTTCGATCAAATTAATGTTTACAGATGTAGGTGAATGCAAAAAGTGTGAACGCAGCTCTAGTGTTGATATATACCCTAGTGCTGTCACTTTAACCATTTTATGAGAGGAAATGAGCCACTTTAGTATTTTTAGAGTAAATTTTTAGAGAATGGATTACAGCGCAATTTCGTGGATCTTTAAACTTTGTTTTTAACTTGTTATTTTTGGATTCCAGGATATTTCCGACAAGGAACGAGTATTAATGTCGAGTAATTCTTCAATTTAGCTAGAAAATACTGGCATCTCTGGCTATCGGTCACGCAGCAGTGTTGGGAAACGACTATGACTAGAAGAACAAAAAGTTTGTTTTGATAAATTTTTGAAATTCGGAAAACTAAATAAAGATGAGCGCTACATCTGGAGGCTCCTGGATTTGTGCTATCTTCGATGAGGTTGCTCTTGAGGGCCTGGAGGGGGTGACATTGCCTTGTATGACGATTACACCGAGCTTTACCGAAAAATGCATTTGTTACCACATTTCTCTTCATCTTTAAGATCTGTGGGAACTGCTGGAAAGGCGCCTATCATCACCGCTACCCGACCGCGTGCGGGAGCAGGCATGGGCGCTACTGCTTCGCTCCCAGCCTCAAAAGGTCGAGTTCTTTGAGCTTCCAGAACCGCGGTCTTTCCTGCCCTATTATGACCGCCAAAACGACGAAGACCAGGAGACTGGAATGCCTGTGATACCCGAAACATGCCCCTTCGTGTTGTATCCCTCAGCCTTTGTGCAGGAAGACGGCGTTATGGGCAATTGTTCAGACTTCAAGTCCCGTAAACCGATCCCATCCAGTGATCTGAAAGCTCTGACAGCGGCTGAAGCTACCGAGCATTGGGGCGGCAAGCTCGTTATTGTGGCTTCGCAGGAGCTACGCCAGACGGCGTTGACACCAGCCCACATGATGATGCCTCAGAGCATGCCCGTGGCGTACTATGTCTTCCTGGAGGCAATTGGTCGTTCTCGGTACAGTGGACAAACCACAACGGGCCCTTGGTCTCTCATTAATTACACCAAAGACCCTGGCATTGTGTTCTACATCAAGTAAGAGTATATTTTGTGTTTTCTATTATTTGCCCATATATTTATTACTTTTTTCTATTATGGATGAATGATGGTGTATTATTTTTATATTTGTATATTTTTTCCCTGCCCTTTCCAGAAATAAGCTACTGGGCCAACAGCTAATCACTTCCCAGGCCTACCATGAAGTTAATAAAGGTCGTGCCCTCATGTCCTCGCTGTTGCATTTGCCTCGATTTCACCGCATCTACAAAAACAAATCACTGGAAAGCCTTGGGAAGCTGTATTTGGCGATTATGGAAACAAGCAGTCGCCAAGTGCCCGTGTCCCAAATTGCCACAGTGCTGGGCAACCCTACCCATTTCAAAGTAAAGAAACTTGTGGTGACACACACCTTCCGAAAGTTCTTTGAGACCAAGCAGGTGGAAATGCCTATGCCAGTAATGACCAAGGCGGGCAAGGTGTCCAAGACAGCAATCCGAAAAGTGACGGTCGCACAATTGCGAAACCCCGAACTACAGTTGAGGGACATCTATAAGAGTGATGAAGTCGATGAGAAGGCGACTCAGATCGAGTTCCTGGACCTGCGCCATTGTCACCTGGACATGCCGCCGGAAGAAGAGGTGTACCGGGCCGTGGCTCGATTTGGCAAACGTGGATTGACGAGTCATGAACTATCCCAGTACACTGGCATCAATGCTCTCACGATGCGCCACTTTGTCAAGCAGTTGAAAAAGTCGGGACAGATCAAAATGTACTCGGACCAGGTGGGCAAGAGCCGTCACTTTCGTTTTATGGCCACAAGTCAGTTTGAGGAAGATGTCAGGCTAAAAGACGCAATGAAGCACAAAGAGCTACCAATTAGATGCATAGATGAGCCGGTAAAAACAATATAAGTTTAGATTTAAGTGTAAGATCTAACACATCCTTCTCTACTTTCTCTTTTACAGAATATCCCCAAGCAGTCAGAGATACCGATTAAGGATATACCGGATATAGTTACCCATACGCGACCAATGGTGTTCAGTGTACAAAGAACTAAGTCAAGGAACCAGACACTGCGTCACATAAACCGGCGAAAGGTTATTGTTCGCCTGATCGACAAGCACTGTGTGGTGCCCTTGTATCGCCTGCAGAAGTGTCTTCAAGAGGAGGAGCGCTTGGCCGGCTACACTGACAACCTGTGCCGGCGATCGTTGCAGCGGCTTTTACGCCCCTTAGTGGAAGCCCATGTGGTGAACGTGTTCGAGATCACAATGCAGTACAAGGAGCATGTCCGCGTCTTTCGCTTGGCCACACACCCAAAAATCGGAATTGACCACGCGCTCATGCAGCGTGAGATCCTCAAGCTTAAGAGCAACTTACATCTGATATCCGAGGAACGCATGAATCGGCTCTCCGGTCTAAAGCCAAAGGAGCGCAGCGAGGTGATAGCCCGAAGGAAGTTGGTTTCGGAGAAACCTGCTGGCTTATCGGCAATAGGCAAGATTCAGGCACCCAAGTTGCTACTGGCTCGGACGCTGCACGAGTTCCTCTACTATCTAGTACACGAGATTCCGCCGGACCAAAAACCACTGGCCATGACTGCCGAACTGGCGCAACAATGGCAGAAATCTGAGCCGGAGCTGCAGCCCCGCCAGTTTCTTGAAGAGTGGCAAGACGAGGTCAAAAAGGAAGGGAATATACCGCCTTACACCGAGGAAATTACCTGGCGGACCTTTATTCCTCCACTGCCAGTGTACGAGAACAAGCCCAAAGGCTGGATCTATTTTATAGACGCCATGGAAAGAATGCCGCTGTCGCTCTTCCAGCGCATCTGCCGCATTGAGCGCGATGCCAACGATCAGTTGCGTCCACAGTTGCAGCATCCTGTCCGTCAGCACTATTTGCTTTCTCAACTCAAACGGGATACGGCCGTGCCACGACCGAAGTTGCAACAGCTTTATGTTGGAATTCTACGGCTGCTAAATAATATGGGTTTGATCCAGGTAACCGAGGGCAAGCTGGGACGCGACGTACTGCAGCGTTGGGTGTATCTAAATCAGCGCACCTGCTTGCTGGATACCACATCCAGCACCGAGCAGAACTATATGCAGGTCAGCACCGATCGTTCGTACACGCCGCTCAGTTTCGAGTTCTCTAGCGCGGAGCAAGTGGGCCACTACTGGGCCAAGCTGCAACATATCTGCATTTACACCAAGCTGGGTTACCGGAAGGTCCTGACCTCGCAGAATAGAAAGAGCCCACTACGCCTAAAGGCTCTAACGTTTCTGCCTAGCGTGGACTTTGACCAAGCCTTGGAGATGGACAATGGAACGGTGCCCGGCGATCATCTGGGAGCTGCTGGCCTGGGCTCGCAGTTATTTGCCCACCAATTCCGTCATTGGACGTGGGTTCAGCACCAAAACGGAGGAAAGTCGAGACGAATTCTTCGGGAGAGATTAAGAAAGCCAATACTGGGACGGAAGCGTACAACCTTTACACGCTTGAAGATCGGTCCGCGGTTGAATGGTCGAAAACACGGAGTTGGGCTGCCTAGCGGCGTAACCAAGAAGAAAACAAGTGGGCCGCGTGACGATATCGATCGGGATGCGTTGCGAAACATGCGCACGCTTCGTGTCAAATGGACTCCCGAGGAGGATCGCCTGCTAAAGATGGGCCGTGCTGTCTACATGTTCATCGATGCACCCACAGTGACTTTGGCCCTGTGCGACTTGGGTCTTGTCTGCCGCGATGTGATCCGTCGCTATTTGGGCATTTGCAACAAAACGACTCAGGCCTGCGTGCGCAGAGTCCAATTCCTGGTAAAGATGAGACGCGAAATCCCGGATGTCCCAAGCATGATTCATACAATGCAGACACAGCCGGAGTTCCACATGATATACAATGATACCTTTCTGGCTCAACTAAAGCGGGAGTATCCGAATAAGAGCGAATTCCAAGGGGCATTGATGACTCACTTTGCACTTTTGATGGGAAAGCTTCAACGGGTTACCTCGAAATTGGTGAGTCTAATATTGATTCTGAGTTTACGAGAAGAAAATGGAAGCCACAAATATCCAAAAAAGCCTTACGAGTTAATTTTTTTAGGTTTTTGTTTGTTTAGTTTGTAAAAATATCTCTTAAATATTAGGTTGTTTGGTAATGACATACCGGTTTCTTTATTGATTTTTGACGACGATTTTAATATAGTTAGCATTGTCCGATAACCGTTGTCTTCGATGATTTTCTGCCATTTTGATGGTAACTTGTATATGCCTCTCCTAAAGAAGTCCTTGTCTTTACTTGGCGATTCGATTTTCACAATCCTCCCTTGAACTAAATTTTTGTAATGTATAAAATTTCTCTGATATCCCACCATACACTCAGCAACACCTTCTGATCCGTCAGTCCTGGCTTTGCCACCGTTTGAGACGACTCACCGTGCTTCGACCAGGATCTTTTACGCTTTATGTTGTCATATGTGATTCATTTTTCATCACCAGTAAACCACTCGTAAACCGATCCAGAAATGAGTCGAGTTTATTACGGTGCAACAAAGATTCTCAGATTGATACACGGGGTTTTTTGAGATAACTCATGAGGCACCCATACATCGAGCTTTTTTGCTAAATTTTTCGACTTCAAATGCCTATGGACGGTTTCCGTGCTTAGTTACAGCTCCTCTGCGATGGTTCTAATAGTCACATGACGATCTCGATCCACTATTTCCATGATTTTATCCGTATCAACGGTCACTGGTCGTCCGGAAGGCTTGGGTGTTTCGGTATCAAAATTGCCACTTCGGAATCGCCTAAACCACTGTTCGGCGGTTTGAATCGAAACTTTGTTATCTCCTAAGACATCAATAATATGTCTGCTAGATTCCGCAGCAGTTTTTCCCTGTGCGAAATAAAATTTCTAAATTGCTCGAATTTCTGCGTTTGTGAACTCCATTTCAATCGATTGTAATTTTCTAACGTGGAAGCTCATGTAAACAAACTATATGTACTATATTAAAGGTGATGCCAATACCTTTCAAACGATATATTCAGCATTGCCAGATACGAATATATTTGACTTCACAAGCGAAGCGCGAAATTTGAACGTAAAAACCGGTATGTCATTACCAAACAACCTAATATTTAAATTAGCATTTTGGGCTTCTATATAAAAAAGTTTTCAACTTTTACTTATTTAGTATCTACTTTTTATACCCTTGCAGGGTATTATAATTTCAGTCAGAAGTTTGCAACGCTGTGAAGGAGACATCTCCGACCCTATAAAGTATATATATTCTTGATCAGCATCAACAGCCGAGTCGATCTAGCCATGTCTGTCTGTCTGTATGGCCGTCTGTCCGTTTCTACGCAAACTAGTCCCTCAGTTTAAAAGCTATCTGAATGAAACTGACTACATAAGTCGGAACGGGACGGATCGGAAGACTATATCATATTGCTGCCATAGGAACAATCGGTGAATTTTTCGAAAAAAAAAATTAGAACTTTGTCAGTTTTCAATATATTTTCACCAATTTGCCATTATTCCAGAATTTTGATTTAAATTTCATGAAAATCGGACGACTATGTCCTATCGCTGCCATAGGAAAAATCAGGAAAATAATAAAAAAAAAATCATACAAATTGATTATAATAGTAATTTTTTTTTATTTAAAGTAAAAAAGGATATTTAAGCATTTTTCCTAAAAATGCCAGATTTTTAAAAAAAAGTAAAATAGTGAAATGAACTTTTTTTATTTTTAGTCTGTTGATATAGAAAATATTATATAATGAGAATATTTATTAAAAGTATAGTAAACTTACTAATTGATTTTGTTCTATTTATTTCCCTTTGTAGCAAGGTTCTCTTAGCAGGCAGTTCTTATTGCCTGACTTTCTGGACATTTTCGGCAGTCAACAACTAAACGAGCTCCACTTTACGCAAGAAGAGCAGCAATTAATGCACCAGGATCCTCTTAATGAGACCGATCTTCAGGTGGCCGTGGCCCACAGCGTTCTGCATAGCACTGTCTGCTGTGTCAAAGACAAAACGCTGCTGAATTTGCAGACCTTCGAGATATATAAACACTTCTCCGAGGAGGTGCTTAACGCTGCTTTCAACAAGGCGCGATCAGACTCAATGCTAGTGGCGGTTAAACGACGTAACATACAGTCGGCGTCCAGTCGCCAAATCACAGGACCAGGACACCTGCTCAGTTCCAAATACAAGTACCGCTTGATCTACACCAAGCTGACACACGTTGTATACGATGCCTTCTTTGCTTTGGCACAAAAATTGCAGATTGGCCGAGAGCAGCAGCAGCTGGCTTCACCGCACTTCGCCCAACTGCTTCTCATAGGCGAGTGGCTAGTGGGAAATAGGCTGCGACTTTCACTCCAACTGCCCGCGAACATCCTAACCGTGGATATTTCAACCATGGGCAAGCAGAGCGGCTGTCCGTCAGACCGCATCTTGGATCACTATAGCTGTATATTTGACAATGCTCCGCAGACTGAGTACGCCAAGCGGTTGGAGGGCGAGTCTAGCACTAGCACGCGACAAGTTTCGCGTGTTCGCTTCCATCCTGCAAACATGAGCTACCGACTCCCTGCCAGTGCATACAACCAGTTGTCCAAGCTGCCGATGCGTGCCATGCACTTTTTCTGCGCGCTGGATGGCTTAGGCGAGGCTATCACTGTTAGCCCGTCTCGGCTCGAGCAGGGCGATTGTCCATTCGCCAACTGCATCATGCGCAGCGGCAACTATCTCAATGCTGTGGAGCGAATTGCTCACGAGCAGCGACCAATTCTAAGGCAGCTCGTCGCCGATGCCCTGCCGTCATCTCAGCACTTTCAATTGGAGTCCCATCCGCCGGGCACTGTCCTCACCGTGACCACCTCTAATCTCCTGCCCTTCGCTCAGCAGCTAGAGACGCACTGGCGGCGGGTGCAGCAGCCACTAGAGCTAAAAGATTTGGGAAAAATCTTGGCCGAGCAAACCCTGAATAATCTCACTGACTGGCGATCAATTTGTGCCGAGCTGCTAGATGACGATGAACCGCATTCGTGGGAGGTGGATCGCTCCCAGGAGTATGAGCCAGCGTTGAACAAGGAAGAGCGTGCCCGGGCGCAAGATGTGTTCGTGGTTCATCTTCCGACCATTGGCATTGAGCTCGTCGAGCAGACGGAATTGGAACAGCAGACGGACGCCTTGAGAAGTTCGGTTTTGAAAAAAGTTGAAAAGTAAGTGGAATTTTAAGCAATGTATTTTCATATATTAAAATATGTTATATAATATTATTAATATTAATTTCGCTTTATTTATTTGCATAGATCTACCTATTGGAAGTATACCGAGAACACTTTCGAGACCCTTCAACCAACCCTTCACGAGCGTAAATATGATTCTCAGGCCATTCGACACATGGAAGATATTCTCAACTACATTGAACAGCACAAGCTTGGTGTGCAAGCCCTACAGTTGCGCAGCACCTTTCCCCTAGGTGACTTCCTACTAGAGACCCTGCACCTGTTGGCTGATCACGAACTAGTGAAGCGAGTGGGCGTCTCCAGTCACATGTATGTGCACAAGAAACATATCCGTAATTGGGTGGTGCATACATTCCAAATAACGCGGTTGCAGCGGGAGAGGATGCAGAGTCAGGCCACCCGTCCAGCTGTCGTTGGTCACAAGCGCAATGTAGACGCGTTGAGTACAATGGACACTTTATTGCCTCCCGAAAAGAAGATAAAGCTGATGGAGCAAATAAGTAGCACAGGGAGCGATAGCGATGATGAAGCAGAAGGTCCAAAACCCAAGCGATCCATTAGGGTTTCTTCTCGAAAGTTAAACGTCGTCGCGGAAACGGCTACTAGTCAACCTTTAGATTCTTCCCGGGACGCGATTGCGATGCGACCGCAGCCATGGATAAGGGTCAATGCATCTCTAAATCGTCGGGTGCTTGATCGGTGGCTGGGCGCTGTTCTCAGTGAAAGCATTTCACGCGTCGGTTGTACCGTTCACAGTTTGTTTTTAAAATTCTCGCACATGGTACCTGTTGACATCATGTTTCTTCTGGAGCTTCTGGGGGATCTAGGTTGCATTTACCTAATGGAAATACGGCCTCAGAAGGTGCATGTGGAAATGCTTCTAGATAATGATGACCAGGAAGGCGAGGAGCTTCCAGTTACGGAAATTTACGATCCGATTCAGACTTACATTAAAGTACACAGTGATGCAATTGGCCGTCTCACTAACTTTATCGGCCAAAAGAAATATAATACAGAGTTCATTTAATTATTGTATAACATAAAAAATAAGACGAAACGAATAAAAAGTTTAATATAAATTGATTGTATGGTTTTCATTATTTTCCAGACGTTTGAAACATAGCGAGGGTCACTTCCTAAATTTGTAACCGCTACTTTGTACACACAAATGGATCATTTTTAGAAAATGCCCCAAAGAATTTGTGATTTTAAAGATCATTTGTGATCAAATTTTCTAGTAAGTTAATGTAAGTATTTTCCTTTTGTCGTTGGAATGACAAATGACAGATATATACAGACGGACATGGCTTGGTTCGCCTGTTGAATATATCTTTAGAGCCGTTTCACTGCTCTGCAAACTTTTCAAGTTCAATTTAATAATTTCTCCACAATAACAATCAGGTAATCGGATAATCAGGTTGTATTATCTTCACTTTTGTCGTACTCATCCTTTCTCTGTGCACAAAACAAAACACGACACAACTGGTAATTTTTTTTGTAACCACAAATTCGCATTTGAGGCGTTTTAATTTTTGTTTCACTTCTGGTTTCTTAGATCTGTTATTAAAACTTTAGCACATCACTACTGGCGGGGGGCAGGGATTGTTTACCGCTTGCCACCGACGCGAGGAGCAGCCTTCTGCGTGACCTTAGCGGCCTTCTGCTTGGGCGCCGACTTCTTGGCGGGTGCGGGGGCAGCAGCCTTCTTGGCGGCCTTAACGGCACGCTTCTGCTCCTTGGCCACCTTGATGGCTTGGTCGCGCTGCGCCTTGCGCACCTCCGGCTTCATGTTGCGCTTGGCCATGATCTCGGCCAGCGAGGCGCCGACAATAGCGCGCTGGAACTTCTGGGTACGGCGAGTGCGCTTCTTGGAGGCCTCCTCCTCGATGCCCTTGCGGTGCTTGCGGCGGTAGAGCACAGTCCATGTTACCTTGCGGGGATTGCGCTTCATCAGATATGACCGCTCGCACTTCTTGTCCAGGAAGGTGAAGCTCTAAGGGGGGAACGAATATAGCACGCTTTAGAAATCATGTCTGCGGAGCATTCTCTACACACACACACATACCTTGCCATCAACCTTAACCATGGTTTTGCCATGTCCGGGGTAGATTTTGTACCCACTGAATGAACACAAGCCGATCCTGAAAACGAATACTATATTAGATGAAGAAAGCACATTATTTTGGCAATGCTTACTTCATTTTGTTGGCAAATTAATTGCAATTTCAACAAAATCCACGTGTGTGTATGTTCCGGAAACGAAACGAAAAGAAAGAGGAAGATTGCTCTAGCGCTGGGGGACCACGAACGATAGTAGCGGGAAACACATTCGATGTCTTATATCGATAGCCATGTTTTCGTTTTATGGCCCGTTTCTGCTAGGAGTGCATTTTAATAATATTCTCTTAATAATATTCTTTTAAATTTACCATGAGAAATACATACCTTTGATTTTGTTCAGAGTCAAAATCTCAGCTGCCGACACGATAAGTTTTTTGTTCATGTTAGTACTCGAATGAAGTGTCAGAAATATCTTTCTATACTTGTTTTGGTTGTTTATGTTTAGTTTTATGGAACAGATTCAGGAGAAAGAGGTGTTGCGATTTTAAGAGGCTGCGACTTAAAGTTTGTTCCATTCCTACGAACATATTATCACGTATTAAATATTGTCTGTTGCTGATTTTTTATAAGTAAGAAAAAAAATCAAACTGGAAAATGTGATTATGTGTTGCAGTGGAATCGCTTAATTTGTTAGAATGGTGGAACTTAGAATGTGTTAGTAGACTGAAACGAAATGAATCGATAGTATCGAAGTTAAAACTAACCTATACCGAACATTCGGTTATTTTTAATAGTACGATAGGTACTGTCGACTATCGGCCGACCCAGTTGTACTTCCAGCTCTAGAACGCGGAAAACATTCAACTCAAACGGGAATTAATGTAATTAAAAATGCGCTTATGATCTGATGGCATAAGAAATCTGAAAAAAGAAACTATTGCAAGTCGAAATGGTGAGTGCCTCGCTAATGCCAACGGAATCTATAAATCTCACATGCTGATAATATCTTTCCTTATGGACCAGATATGGACCTGCAACAGTTTCTTACGTTGGAGCGTCAGCAACTACAAAAGGATCGGGAGCGGCTGGCCATTGAAAAACCACAAACATGCCCCGCAGCCCTGCTTCTGCAAGCCAACAACTTCAATGTGCAATGTCGCAGGACAAAGGAGTCCAATGAACCCGTCGCTGTGTCTCCTTCCTTGGCAACCGGCGGCCACCACGAAGAATTTTTTGTAGACTTGGATTTAGGAAGCCTGGAACGGGGGGACGGGGAGGACGGCGGGCAGGTTGTGGCAGACGTCAGCCCATTTAAATCTACCAAGGAATTGGCGAACCAGCGACAGCTGCTCGTCGGCAGCGCTCGTCAATACAAGTCGCCAAATGTGTCGCTGCGGCGCAATTTGGAAAGCGGGCGACCGCTAAGTGAGAACCGCTTGCCAATCCGTCGGTCGGTGAGTACTTACAAACATACGTTGGAGCTTTAAATAGTGCGTTGTGTTGCGCATCATTGGCGCACCGCATCTCAAATTTCTCAGGCCATAAATGTGCGAAATTTGTTATTCTACGCCTCATTGAGCCAAGTTACTTCTGTCTTTTCAAGCATTTCCAAAAGACTTCAAGTCTTATGTCTTAAAATCTTTGTCTCAGTTCAACCAAAGATTTCATTGAGTTATTTTCCCTTGATTTTGCCGTGCGGTAAGTCCCATTCTCAAAGAAAAGGTTTTTAAAAATTATTTTTATTTTCAAACCGAAGAAATTTGAAAAATTCTTTCTGAAAAAGTGGATATAGTGAAACACTATAGAAAAAAATGCATGTGTTTCTGTAAAAAATATATTTACTGGAAGAACGTATGTGTGAAAATGTCTTATGCAAGTTATAAAAATAATTTTTTGTTGTATTTTGAATAGTAATAATTAAGAGAATCAAATTTGGTAACTTTTTTCATTTTATTCTAAAGTAAATTTGTAAATAATAATAATTAACTTAAAAATTCTATTTAACTATAATATAGATTAAGAAATAGGCAATTAGAAAGTAGAACCAAATTAATTAAGTTGATTAGGTAAAAAAAGAAGAATAGGTACCTATTGGGGTAGTTTAATTAATTTAAACTCCTTGCAGATCTGCAACATATAGTTTGGGTTAAATTAATTTGTAATAAATGTTATACTACATTTAAAATATATTTTTTCCATTTTCAATTAATGAACGATTATATCTAGGTATTAACATAGAGGTGAAACAACCATGCATACGTACGTTCATTGTTACCTAGCGATGGACGAATTCAGAAATTAGAATGCACTATATCTTAAGAAAAAATTCAAGCATTGGTGATAATTTTACTTTGTTTCAAAACGTAAAATCTAACAAAGCAAATATTGTGTGCAAAAGAGGTTGATGCACTCTCCGTTTTCACTTTTCAATATTTAAATAATGCATTTAATTATAGACACACTCTTGCACCTAATAAATAATTTGTTGTCCTACCTGCTACCATGCTAGAGATATTGTCGTCAACCGCCTTAGCTGCGCTTGGCAGCCAAATTAGTCCGTGATTTTAATTATTCACATTCTGCATTTTGAAATTCCGTGTTTTGTTGCGTTTTCTTCGTGTCGTGGCCTCGATTCCTTCCGTTATCAATGTTGCATGACCCATGGTAGCCACTGTAGTTGCTGTTGATGTTGTGTGTTTGCTATTGTTACCGTAGTTAGAACATTCCGTGCTCCAGTTAGCATTCTGCCGGCTCTGCTGTGAACAGGCCAGCCATTCGTTTAATGAATTGGCTGCCAGCTCTCTCAGTTGTAATTTGAAGCTCGTTTGTTGCGCTTGCTTTTGTTTGGGCCTGAACTTGAAATTACTTTGCTATATATTCGGTTATTCTCTGAATCCCTCAAACCAAACCTATGTATATGAGGTAAGCGGAATGTGGAGGCGTGTCCCTGATTGCCGGCAAATCAAAACCAACGAACGGAACAACGAGGCACATTCTAATTGACTTAAATAAAAAAGAAGAAATCAGATGACGTAAACCAAATATTGAACGATTTCTAAAAATAATTATCTATTATCCTATTTTATTGTAACAGTTTAATGTAAGTACTTTTTTGTTATTGGATAGCAATATTAAGTTGATATAATTTAATGTAATTGTATACAAGTGTTAGACTTGCGCAAATGTTAGCACTCCATATTCCTTATACATTTTTAATGAAAAAGTTCTGTTGTAATCGACACTTTTCAATTAAATTAATTAAGGTGAAAAACCTTTCAGTTGTGTTGGTGACTCTTAGACACCTTACATTATAAACTCAATAGAATAACAACTTTCTCGTTTGTATTTAATACCATTGAAGCGTTCGATCGTTGTCCCCGGGCTTATTCCACCGGGCTGCCCTTGAACTTATACTGATGTGTGGCGACAACAAAGGCGTACATTCCCGTTCAGCTTTCACACGTCGCATTTTCATTAGTTTTCGCACATTTAGTAACATATATATGTATGTATAAGTTAACAGGCACTTAGTTAACCCAATTTCGGTGCGACACGCAACAAAATTCGATGAATGGGCCTAGTAGCCAAAGCCACAGGAATGGCAGGAAAATGCACAGTGGGGCGTTTAGATTGAATGGGTAGAATAAGTATTTTGAAGGTTTATATATTTAAGCTACGATTTTTCTTTTCCCATAGTACCACTATATTTATAGTTGATGTAAATTCGATATTCTTTTTGATATATGGGATAAATAAAGTTATAGCTTTAAATAACTTTAAATGTTTCACAGAAGGTAGTTTTTATATAGAGTGTATTTAGCTGTAGCTGTCAAACAGCAATATATCTGAAAAGGACTATGGTTTCGTTTGTTGCCCTTACACATAAGCTGTATTCTGATCAGAGTAACTTTCATAATTAATGGGGCTCTTTCTTAACTTTCTTATAAGATAGAACGAATTCCGTACTTATCCACTGTACTTAGCTGGACTTTTGGATCAACTACTTTAATAAAGCTCATAGCAGACTTGCTACATTTCCCTCACCTGAGATGAGCTGCGTGACCATATACCTAAGCTTGCTCCTTGCCATTGCCCCTTCTTCCCTTTGCCGTCTTATTTGCAGTCTTTATTTTGATAGTTTCCTTGACCTGAATTGCTGGAATGTTATGGCTTTTTTAACATTCGTTGTGAGACTATTATTAATCTTCTCTCACAATCTCTTGGTTAATTGCACATAATTATGAAGGGCTCGAACAGCTACTCGATTGTCCTCGCCCCTCCATCCTGGCACTCACCTTAAATTATGAAAACGTTAAGACGTACTTTAATTAAGGTGCACATCATCATTGCTAATATAGAGTGAAGGGTAATGCATGCAGGCAACGTGCCCGTACGGTAGAACAGCTGGGCTTTGTTGATAAATTGGCGTGACAAAACGTCCCAGCCCAATGCTAAAGGCGCCTGCTAGCTATAGGAACGGTCCTCGTCCTTTATATTATTATATTTGTTACCCCTTATATAGCAGAAGCATATAAGAAGGAAGCCAAAATCGAATAAACTAAAAACAAATAGAATAGAAGCAGAAGAAATATGCCGAAAGAAATGAAACGATATAAAAATGGCTCAGTATACTACGTAATGGAAAGGGCAACAAAAAGATATAGCGGAAAGGAACAAAAAAATAAAATCCAAATCACTGTCTTCATTTTTTTAAAAGTATAGTTAAGAACTGTGCATCACTAGGAAATATCCATTTATTATTCAATACTAGGTATTGGCTCAGTCGAATTCTTGACCCAAGATTGTTGTGGGGATTTGTATATAATTTTGTTGATGCCATCGGTGCACGCGATTTGCGACGTCGCGTCGACGGCATACAAAATTATGTGCAAAAATGGCAGTAGGCATTGTGGAGTGTTTGGCGGAGCAGCTCCTGCTTCTGCTTGTGCTGCTCGAAGAGTTGCTGCTGCTGACCCCAAAAAGCGAAGTCTGGATAATTTGTTGCCATCACCTCCCCGCCTATATGTGAAAATGTATACGAGCTTCTTGCTGGTGGTTAGTAGTGTCGCCGAACGGAACACGAGCGTTGGAAAAAGAAAGAGCGCGATAAGAAATATATAAGAAAAATATACAAACAACTCTCTTTCGCACGCAGGATGATATGGAGCAATGGGTTACCGACACATTTTACTCCTACTTTCCCGGCTTTAACAATGAAAATCAGAAGCGGCAAAATTATTTGCGTGAGCGACAGCGCGAGAACCAGCAGAACTTTCTCAAGCACCAGGCAAGTGTCCGGAGATTACCATAAAAATATTTATTCCAATTAAGTGCTAGGCGCTGGTTAATCGCTTAGCTGCGTGAAATTTATGAGCTGCCAAATAATTTTTTGCTTTTGTTCCAGATGCTCCATCCGCCAGTCACCAACAAGCATCAACGACCGGGTCACGTAAAGAAGACATCACAACCTACTCCTGCCCCTGCCCCGGAGAAACCCCGCTCCTCCAGCCAATCTAGCACAAGCATATCCAACCAGAGCACAACTGATAAGACTGACCTAGAGTTAATTGTAAATAGCAATCCCAATTATGTGCCGCCTAAAATTCGGCCGGGCACAACACGTCACAAACTTCTGCAGGACCTGGGCCATGTGGAGCTCTCTAATATTGTAACTGGGGATGGCATTATGGAACGCAATCTGCGAAGTGCTGAGCTGGAAACAGCTCGCAAAAAGGATTACCAACGTGATCTAATGCAGCAAATAGAGGATAAGCGTCGTTCCATCGAGCTTCTAAGGGAAAAGGAGCGTCGGCAAGAGGAGGCTTTGACCAGGTAAATATATAATATTTGTTAAATACAAAAGTTATATTATTTACCTATTATTCTTCTTCAGGCGGCTTGAAGCACAACTCAAGACAATAAAGCTGGAGGAACAGCTGGAAAGGGAGCGTCTGCGCGCTGAAAAGGTAAAAAACAACTAATTTTAGGAATTAAACATGATTTTGAATTGAAAAGGTTTTCTTTTTAATTAAGACTCTGGAAATAATGATAAATAATTGTATGGTTTTACCAAATACTCAATTTTTTTTAATGTATGTCCCTTCTACATATTTGAGATTACATTGTTAATTGCAAATAGCAGAAATATCAGTTATTTGTAATAGGGAAGTACGTAGAATGTGAACCCTGACTTATTTATATAACTTGATTACACACCAAAAACTGCGATAAGACTTAATTGTTATTGATTTGAATTACTGTTACATGACCAATACTTGTAATCGGCACAAAAACCGTTCGAACCGTTGATAGGACTATTTCGGTCTTTAACTATTACCAAACTAATGTAAGATAATTGCAAATGTGCTTTGGCTAAGTAATTGTGTTAATATTTTATACATTTTCTTATTATACCATAGGCTCGCTTCGACTCGGAACAGAACCGCTTGATGCGCGAGCAGTTGCTGACCAAACTGGAACAGGATGCCCAGTTGCTGCAGGACAAGGGAAGAGGAACCAATAATCTAGCTGGAACAGGCAACAACCCCAACAAAGTGTATAAATACTTCAGTAACTCGGCACACCACGAGTACAGACGTGGCCAACCTCTGCCGGCAGCCGTTGATCTCGCATTTGAGGTGCCTCAAATGGCCAAGATTGAACGCGAGTGCTTCCATTTGTGCGAGAAGATCTGTCCCCTTTGTGATGAGCCGCTAAAGAACTATGAAAGCTGTTGTTTGCGATGTCAACGAAAGCTGGCGCTAAAGATGAAGCAAAGTGAACCGAACCGGAGGGATGCCACAAAAGAAGAAAAGCAGGCTGAAGGCGACTCAGAGGAGAGCAAGCACCAGGAAGAAGATGGCGAGGATGACGACCCCAACGAACACGATTGCCAGAGCAGTTATGCTTTGGTGTGCCACAAATGCGAGCGCTTGTACGCCATGTGTGGTGATTGCTTGGCTAAAAGCGATGTCTGCCGTGCGTGTCAGAAAGAGAGGAATGTCTGCATGAACTGTCGTCGAAATCTGTGCTCCTTTTGCCTAGAAGAGATCGCTTGTGGCAGGGACACTGAACGTACTCATGTGAACGAAAAAAACGAAACCCACAGGGCAGAGACTTCGGACAATGCCTTTGAAGTCTTGGAATTGAACTATTCAGTGCCGCCAGCTAAGGACTCGAGCGATGGAGTCTCGCCTCCATATTCTATTAATATTGCACGCAATTCGATTTTCCATGACGACCACAAGGACACGCCATTCAAGGCGAATATCATTGATCAGATTCCGGCAGCAGCCTCGGGGAGTGCCAACACCAGCTTTGAAATGGACAGTGCCGACGAGCAATCCATGGAGCGAGTGCGACGCCAAACGGATCAGCGCTTGTCCCGCTACCTCCGGAACTATGGTGATCTTGCCACCAAGCAGCAGCAGAAACAGCTGGAGTTGCAACGAAGCAAGAGCGATTCGCGCCACAGGGGCACTCAGACAACGCCACAGTCGTTAGCTAGGAGGGATGTGGTACTGAGGGAGGCAGCGGGTCACAATTTGTCAATGCCGCTGTTGCGCGAGATGCCAAAAATGACGCGCCAGGAAACGACGTTTGCAGCTAAAACAGAGAATGGCCAACGAAAGATGGACAACCTTAAAAAGCGCTGGGAGGTGTGTTTAATTTAATAATTTAATTCTTCTGCATGTGGATGTTGGTACTGAAGATCAAGAATATATCAATTTTATTTTATAGGTACCCGCCGTGCAGAAGTTCACCGTTTCTACATCATCGCCTAAAATCCTAACCCAGGTGGGAGCCATCAGAAAACAATTACAGGCCGCGAGATTCTTCGATGATGTTAACGGTGATCCGGACGATTATTGAAACTCAACGACATGTTTTTCTATAAAAATATGTTTGTGCGGACTTAAGAATTTCAAAAAATTTTCCATCCAAACAAAAACGAATTTAATTCTCTCCGAAGTCTTCTTCATTTAACTCAAATTTGGTTTTGTAAAAAAACTTATATGGAGTTAGAGCTTAATAGTAAGCTGATCCTTAGTGCTTCTACTTTATTCCATAAGCCTTAAAGTTTGTTAAAGTTTCTGTTCTTTTTTCTTAATGGATACATTAAAGTTTTAATTGAAAGAAAACAAACTTGCCTCTCCGATTCATTAAGTTTCTAAACTTTTAAATAAATAAAAAAAAAATGTTTGAAAATCGTTTATAAATCTCAATTGTAATCATAATGTAGTCCACTTATTTTGGCGTTTATTTGGTGAAAAAGTAACAGTATATTTAGAATCGGAACCCATATAGAGTAAGAAACTGTCTAAAGAAATATCCACAAATCTAGTGTCAAAATTGGATATGTATTTCCAACACATATTTATGCATGGGTTATGCACTGTGGTTAAATTTTTGTTTTAAAAAGCTGGCAAAATGTTGAGACTCTGCTATCTGGACATTACGCAGTGGCTCCTTTCTTCATATCTAATTGGAGCGTTTTATCTGTCACCTATAAGACCCAAAACCCACCCGGAAACTGAAATCAACAAAATTCTATGTTTTAACATAAATTATATTTTTTAGATCATTGCAATTTTCGTCTTATCGATTGGTCGAAATGTGGTTCTATCAAGATATTACCACTGGCGGGCAATGACGGGGGCGTACTGCGAGTAAGCGCCGGCGGATCCGTAGCTTGGAGCTGGGGCACTGCATGGGACTGGGGCCAGGTTGGGCTGGCAACTGAAGAGGTAGTTTTTGGGGCAGGGAGGGGCCGGGATAGAGACCGGAGCGGGGGCGGCGTAAGAGGCAGGAGCTGGGGCGGCATATGCTGCAGGAGCTGGAGCGGCGTATGGTGCAGGAGCTGGGGCGGAGTAAGCTGCAGGAGCGGCATTTCCATAGGATGAGCCGAGCATCTTCTCCTCCTTGTCGGCAGCAACAACGGCCAGCAGGCAGGCGACGGTGGCGATGATAGCGAAGCACTTCATGTTGAGATGAGGTTGTTGATGTTTTAGACTGGCTAGAGAACAGACTGCGATGTCTCTGGCTTCGCTACTTCGGCTTTATATACTCTGAAGCACTGCGACCAAAACTGTCGATCCAGCACTGACCAAGTTTTCGGTCTCCAAGTCAATGTGTAGGGGGCTTTTTTGCATGGCCAACAGAAATGGGACAGACTAAACATTTCCTCTACTCTTTTGTGGGCCACTGAACTGTTGAGTAAACGAATTGTTGTTGGCCAAATTTAAAAAGAAAATGCAAATTAATAAAAAAAGAAAAAAGAAAACGGAAACCAATTTTTACTTAACTATATTAATAAGTAAGAGATTTCTTTAGCTTTCAGTAAGTTACTGAAAGATAAAAGATGAGATAAAAGATAAAGATAACAGATGAGGTGTAACTTAAGGATGCTGATTATGATTATCTGTTCATTGTTATTAAAACAATACCCAGCTCCCATACCATTATATTATATTAGATTACTTACTATTGTAAGTCCCATTTAAATAAATAATACATAAATATATTATAAATGGTTTTTAAAAATTCAAACTGCAAAACAAAAGTTTGATTCTTGTACATTTTTCAGAATTATTTGCTTTGCTCTTTGTGGAGTAGCAAATTTTATTTACAATTACTAATGAATAAATATGTATAAATCTTGAACTATTAAAATATTAGGAGGCTCAAACAATTTACAAATTATACTGTCTTCGAAAATATGTCAAAAAGGTTATTCTATATAGTTTTCAACGTGAACTAAATTGAATTGTGT
This sequence comes from Drosophila truncata, assembly GCA_008042515.1. Taxonomy (NCBI): domain Eukaryota; kingdom Metazoa; phylum Arthropoda; class Insecta; order Diptera; family Drosophilidae; genus Drosophila; species Drosophila truncata. The sequence goes on along the minus strand of VNJQ01003449.1, from coordinate 58,543 downwards.
TAAGCTTATTAAAATGAAGGGCGCTGCATGCTTCTCGGTCAGCTTGCATCGGCATCATATAAAATACCGACGTTTTCATATTCCACCAGCAACAGACAACGTGGACAAACGCAAGCCAAATTTGAATTTGCGGGACAAAGTGGATCACTCCAAAGAAATAATAAAAAGGGCAATGAACCTATATAAGCCCAATGAGCTCATGCTGTGTTTTAATGGAGGCAAGGACTGCACGGTGCTGCTCGATATTTTGGCCAAAATAAAGCCATCTTCGATGGCGCTGCGAGCTGTGTACGTCAAGCCCGCTGATCCATTCGAAGAGTTGGAGCAGTTCATTGATAGCTGTGCGCAGCGTTATGGACTGAAACTGCAGCGACTCGAAGGTGTAATGAAGCTAGCTTTTGGGCAGTTGGTGCAAGATGATCCCCAGGTGCGGGCCATGTTCCTAGGTTGCCGGCGCACCGATCCCGACTGTGGGATGTTGCCTGAAATGCTGCCGTGCAACAATGGCTGGCCGGCGCTCATGCGAATCTTCCCGCTGTTGGAGTGGAGCTATCACGATATCTGGAGTTACCTACGGGTCAACGATCTGCCGTACTGCTGCCTGTACGATCGAGGCTATACATCTCTGGGGGATCGCTCCTCAACCGACAGGAATTCAAGACTACTGACTTATGACCAGAAGCAGGGTAAGCTAGTTTATCGTGCAGCCTATGAACTGGAGGACCCTAGCAAGGAACGAGAATGTAGGAATGATGAGTTCGGTCACGGTCAGAAGGCTGTTGGAGAGTCCAAGTAATGAGCAGTACCTGGTCGTTGAGCTCAAGCCAAAAGTATTTGCTTGCATTGCTCTTGACATGTTTTATTTCAATTCATTTTTTGTGTTGTACTCAATGTGGGCCAATGTGGAGCAGCAAGTGTCAGTTAACTAGGTTCTAGGGCAAGACCCCCATTCGACTGTCCACGTCTCCACGCTCATCAGACAATTTGGCAACGTAAGCAGCCCAGTTTAACCTTTAATTTAGTTGAAGTATAAGAGAAGTTTTGGATGGAGACTTGGCTTTGAAAGCTTTTTCGGAACTAAAGTTAAGGAGGAGCCTAAATAAAGCTTTCTAAAAAAGGGATATTTTACTTTTTGAGTATATAGTATATAAAAACTCTTATTAATAAATTCTTGATTAATAAATCTGTATGTAATTCAAATTTTTTTTGTATTAGTTTAAGGGCTAACTAATGGATTTACAATTAAAATCAGATTTGTTTTGAAAAAATCAAATTTTGAGGGGAAATAACTTAATTGGCTTACCAAAAATGAAATAGCAGCTAGGCAATGTTCAATTATGAATATTAAAATTAAGCCTAGAAATAACCTTTACAAATGTGAGTGAAATTTATAATTTTATTAGCAGAAATATATGGTATTATGGTATTCAACATTGAAGCACACATAACATAAATAGAGCTAATGGAATTTATAATTTATAAAAATTAGAACAATAACACGAAAATTTAATGATGGTGGCGACGAGAAAGAAACTACTAAAGCAACTGTGTATTTTTTAATGTTCCATTTATTTATTTAGTTTAACTAATTAACAAATAGAATTTTAGAATTATAAAAACATTATTTAATTATGAACCACAGACTCTGTAGATGGCTTAAGGCCTTGAACAAAATAAACAAAACCATCTCCCTTCTTGAGTTCTCCTTTGATAGGAGTTGGAGGTGTGGAAGTGGTAGTTCCCTCATCCCTCGCAAGCAATAAATAGTCTTGTCTGTCGCATCCTTTTTTTGTCACCTGATCATTGTTCTCAAGTTCATTGTTATTTCCTGCTGAATATGCTTCCAACGACGGGTCCAAAAGATCTCGGTAAGTTTGCCAGAGATTCTGATCCTCCGAGTGGTCCAGCCAGTTGAGCAAGTCTTGAATGGTCTTATCGTGCCGGTGGGCCAACTTCTCATCAAAGGGTGGATGGTTACGAGTAGCGAACTGGGCCTTGTAAGCTGTGTTGTTTTCCTTTGGGGTGAGACTTACACGGTACCAGTGCTGATCTTTTGGATCCTGACCCAACAGAGAATACTCAAAGACTGGACTTGCGAAGGTTGTGTTCTCCGCCCGCAGTTCGGGATATTTTTCGCTACTCGTATTGGCTTCCGAAAGTGGTCCCAGTCTACTGAATATTTATTTTTTTATTTAATATTAGATTTTTTAATTTTTAAAGACTGATAGTGGATATATTTACCCTAATTGGTTGTATCTGGGCATCTCGGGGGGCATGGCACTTCCTCTGCTCGCCATCATCAGACATAAGATGAGAATGATGTCCATATGGAGGGGCATGTTCCACATTTCCATTTTCGCTGAGTGCGACAATGTTGTTGGATTCGCTGGTTTATATAGTACAGCGAAAATTCATGCTTCTGCATCGAGATTCTTTTCAGTCGCTGGGGCTTCAGGTTCACTGTAAAAACTGCCGTGTAAATGAAGCTATAATTGCTTTGAGTCGCCAAACGGAAATACTCAGATAGCGAATGTTCGCGATAGACGTCACGTTTATGGTTCACATGACAATATTTTTGAAAGCTTGAAATTAGATAGGAAAATATTGTAAAATATGGAATGAATAGTTAACAAGTGCTTAGGCATTAAATTGATGGATATGCAAACATGTTTATATGTTAAATTTACATATTTATATTATTTTGTTATTATGTTTATATGTCAAATTAACATATTTATATTATTGGTAAATTTATTTTATATTTTTAATTGTATACGATATTTACAATTTTATATTTACAGGTCTAAATATGACCTAGCGCCGGGTTTCCGATTTTGCTTCAATTTAAACTAAATCTGGCGAATCATATAACAACTACCATGTTTTAAAATAGTTGAAAATATGTTCAATAAATATGTTTCAAAATGCATTACTTATAAAAAATGTACGATGGATTTTTGAAAATTACTAGGAGAAAGACACTTGGAAAAATCACTTCCGTTGCGTTCCCTGTATTTCCGCTCTCACGCTCTCTCCATGTCAGTTCGGTTACTGTGCCAACAGCTGAGAAGGCATTGCCAGCACAAAAGGATTCGTATTATCAGTGAAATTGGCGACCTTTCCAATGTGGGCAAACTCTGAAGGATGGTAATCAACAAGACTACTTTCACTTTAACATCTGTCCCCCCCGCAACAGCGCCTGCACCCGAGCACAGGCTCGGCGTCCTTCGGCGAGCGTGCGCCCGAGAACCAACTTGCTCCGGCTCTCATCTGTCCTCTCCCGCTTCGTTTCCGTTTCTCTCTCGGCAGCAGCAGCTGAGGCAGCACAGCTGTTGTGTCGCCTTCGCCATAGGCATTTTGCGCGCGCACTTTCCTAAAACAAAAGGAAAGAGTAAGATGGAAGCACGAAACGCATATCACACATACGCACGGTGGTACGGCGAAGGCGAGCTCTGGTTCGACAGGACTCGGACAACTTTTGCACACTCAGTAGACAATCTTTCCTTATTTCGTTAACACACTCACAGCACCTTTAACCGAACCAATAATATACAGAAGAAATTCCTCTAAAGACACCAACAGCAACAGTAGCTACATTGCATATATTCGGAAAACGGAAAAATTAAATATGTGTACATAAGCATAACCATTTTCAAAATAGAACAACAAACACTTTAAAGAGCTTGGCTAAATTCGTGTTGTTCCGTTTGTTTTTCATGTAAAAAAAAGTAAATGTAATCAACAAACATAAATTAAAATTCAATGTCAACGTGCGTGTTAGTGCTAGTGCAACCTCTCGACCGACTCCTTCGTCCTCGTCTTGTTGCTTTTGGCTTTTGTTGCTCGAACTTTAACCGAAAGTACGTAAAAAATGTATCTCTTATCAGGCAGCTTCGTTTATGCGTGTCCTTTAATGGCAAACAGCCAGGAATTGCCTGATAAAATGCTTTCATTTGAAACGCGGCCAAATTGGCTGTCCTTACTTTCTGTATCCTGTTTTATTTGGGCGATTCGTTGAATAAGTTGTCACTTATCAGTTGAGAAGTATCGGCAACCGTGGGTTACATGAGTAGTTTATTTGCAGAGTAATTGCAGTGTCCGGTGTCTGATAATAATCACTCCTATTGAAAGGCAATCGTTATTATAATTGATGGGTTGCTATCTCCAACTGCCAGAGAGTAAAATAGTTATGAGAAAATAAAAGAAATGTAGTTTGCGAAGAAATTGCTGCCACTTATTTCCAGCATTAAAACAATGTTGATATCGGTGTCTTTAGTATTAAAATTGTGTTTAAAGCAAGACCATAAGCTATCGAACACTACAATGAGAGATTAATTCAAAAAATCGTGTATTAATTATTTTTATAGATAAATAAATAATATAGAACCTTGGACGGCATTCTGACCATTGAATATATATAATTAATTAATTAATATCTATCTATCTTCTATGTCTTCTATGTCTCCTTCATGTTGCTTGTTAAAAGTTCATCCACTGTTCAATTTTATCTTTTACTTTAATTTAATTAAACTTTATATGGTTCGTCCCTTTGTTGGTTTGTTCGTTGCCTGCGTGTTCAAGTGCCGTGTAAAGTAATTTACCAAACCCACAAACTTTTCGTGGCCGCTTAATTTTTAGCGCAAAACAAATAAGCAATTGCCAAAGCAGGAACAAAAAACTGCGGACCGAAAGTCCTTCAGAAATAGCTGAGCCGAGTAGAGAGTTTCAGTCAGGTTATTTAAGCGAAAGAAAAAGTTTTCAGCCTGCCCATTACTTTCACTTTTCTCCTCCCTTTTACGCTGCTGCAATATTTTGCCAGCTCCAGCTCGTGCCTTCGCTGTTGTCTATGTGAGCTTGGGGCTTCACCTTAGGTGTGTCTACGGGTTTTTAGGTATATATACGTGTGTATATATGTATGTATGTATATGGATGAGTGTGCACTTCAGAGTGCTGATTCGTCCTTCAATAATTCTGCTGTTACATTTTCTTTATCAGTTGTTCTTTAATGGTGTTAGTTTTAAAAATTGCGGAAATATAACTTGTATAATTTTTTATGTACATATTTAACTCTCCTAAAACTGTCTTTCTTCTTTTTTTAATATTAACTTTTTTATTAAACGCAAAAAGCTTTTGGTTCCGTCTATCTCAAGTCTAGCAAACTCGTCTCTTAATGATTTTACATAAACTCGTAAAAGGATTTAATTAAAATCAGATGTTCGGTACGCCGAATGTTGAATACTCATTCAGTTTTCAATTGAATCATTGAAAATTTATCCATTTCGGAAAAATAAAAAAACTAATCCTAACAGAGGAAATATAAACCATGAATGTGTAAAATCACCGATCTTATGCTGAATACCTTATGCTTTAGTATAAATTAATCGCTTCAATAACAGGTATATGTATGATAAAATAATTCGATTTTAATAATATTTTAAACATTTGTTTTTGAATTCGAAAAGGAACCTTATCTTATTTTTACATTTTCCTATGACAGATATCATCCGATTTAGATAGAAACTTTTTTAATCGCATATTATTTCTATATAGCAAATGGTCATATTACTTTCCTACTAATTTTCTTATCGTTCCTATAGCAGCATTATGTTCATCCAATTTTAACATAAAAACTAAAATTCTGAAATAATAATGTAAGAGTACGTAAAAATATTATAAAGAACTAAAGTCATTTAGTCATTGTCAATAATATCAAAAAACTGCAATTGTTTTTATGAATTCAGATTTCAGTTATTATTTGAGTACCGGAAATCTCATAGTTGAGCCCGATCTCCTTTCTTTGTATCTGTTTCGTGGCGTCCAGCGGCCATTTTGTGATGTTATGTGAGTGGGTAAGGGTATGCGTGAGCAGATGATGTGGGGCACACACACCGCCGATGTGAGGTGAGCTGTGCCACTCGTAATAATAAAAATGTCGACCTACTGGGTATGGAGTCGTAAATCGTTGATGTTGCTGTGGCTGGTTGTTGGTAGTTTACGCTGCCGGCTGTTGTTGCTCCTTGCTCCGGCAGCTTGGATTGTAATGAATATAAAACTGCCTTTTAACTGCCTTGGCAACTCCTCCCCATCAGTCGCCAGCCCGGTTTTTATGCATGTCCGAGGGCATTGCAAATTCCTTTTCCTTTTCCTCAATTGTTTTACGACCTCTACCTAGAGGGGGGCTTTAAGCCAGGCCAGCGGCCATTCTCCAACGAGAAACTTGTTGAGGCAGAGTGAGGATACACAATTGAATAGGAAAACCTACGAGATTTGGCACGCTATAAACTTTTGTATAATTTTTACCAATTTTTTCTTTCTCCGCTTTGAATAGAAAAGATCTCGATATTTCACTTTTGTAATTTTTTGCTTCAGTTCATGTTTGGCAAGTCGCGTCGTTTTCTTTTGCCAAAGCAACCAGTGTTTTGTGTGAGATAAGCAGCTTGACCGTGGAAGTGGAAGTGCCAGGATAGGAGCAGCTCCACGGCTCTCCGCTTGCGGCTCAAGGACTCAGATATACAGGATAAAGGCGGCGGCACGTACGGGGGCAAGGCATGCACGGCGGCATGATAATTTCGTTGAATACCCAAGTCAACCTCGACTCTGTGCACCAAGAACGGGCGAGTGGAAGTGGGGGTGCTGGGGCCGCTTAGTTCTCAGTTCTCAGTATGCAAAACAGTTTCGTATATCTTAAGCAAAATCGCAGCTAGAGCGAAGCAGTTCCTATATGCATCGACAGATTGTGAAAAGATAGAGATATCGGTCAACCAACACACGTCCTAGCTTTCCATTTTTAAAGATTCTTAAATTTTGTCAACAGGAAAATTAACAACTTTAGATTTGGCTGAAAAAAACTGTGTATTTAAAAACATTTTTTAGAGTTGTTTAATCATGTTTACAAATTTTTAATTTTTTTTTTTAATCTTTCCATTCTTGTCTCCGTATTATATTTAAGATAATAATTTTTCTGAAATACTTAAACTAATATGCCTGCTTTAAGATATTTTTCAATGCAACTGCAAATATTTATTTGCTCTTTATCCGCTTCCTGTGATTAAGAGTTTAATGTTAAAGTATTGAATAATACAAATCAGCTACAGCCAATCTAAGAGACGGCCTTGTTTATATTTTGTAAATGAGGAATATGTAAATATTAGCTTTTTCGAGATCAAGAGATTAATTTTCTCCGGGCAAGGTTGGCTCATTTTGGACATTTATTTAGGAGCCATTATAGACTCATTGACAGACATTAAGCTGAAAGCAGCAAATTAGTCAACTTGATGGGTCATACATCTTGAGTATATGTGTATATATTTATATGTATGTTATGCCAAGCAAGACTATAACTTTTGGCTTTAATGAGAGTGGCCAATGCCAAAGCCAAAGGCCAACGTGAATTTATTTCAAAGTCGGTTGGTGGGCGTGCGAGTCGCGCAAGGATATGGCTAAGGAGCAGCCACACATGGGTGTGTGTGTGTGTGTGTGGCAAGAGCATGTCGGAGTGTTTTGGCCCGGCCAACGCCTGGATGTCAGCGTCAGGCAAAATCTTTAGAACTGCCTTGAAGTCGCTTGCTGCCAACTTTTTTTCGACAAACAGCCCCAAAAGTTCAGGCTAAGTGCAGTGGGCAATAGCAACAGTAAACACGCAGCTGAAAAACATGGACATGGTCGAGCCCAACGGCAATCGACGCCTCTGGCCATATACTTGCGCCCCAACTGTTGTTGGCCGCCACAGTTGTTGTTATAAACAAGCCAAGAACTGGCCAACTTGGCAGCTCTCTGGACGCTCCTGCGCGCGCATTTCCACAGAGAGTTGGAGAGCCGAGAGAGAGTTGTCTTCCCACAGGAACTGAGGACGCAGCTGCTTGGCATCCAGTGGCCAGGCCATCGAGCTCCTTTAGTATACAAAACGGCAGCGAGCGAGGCGTTCGTCACACGGCCAGAAGCGGTGGTACAGCAACGGTATCCCAGCGCCAAAAAGTTCGCGTCAAATGAGGTGAAAAGTGAAAGTTGCAAACTTGTGCAAAATAATTCCCCAGCCCTTGCCCAGGTGGGCTCTGGCCTGGCCGCACGTGGCATACATACATATGTGTGATATTTCCCAATGAGATTGAATTAAACGCGTTTCCCTCCGTTAAAGCCAAAGACTCCCTGGAGCATCCTCACTCCTGGCCATAACAAACTTTTGTGCCACTCCATACGGCTCTGTAGATTGAAACGAACGCGTGATTAAGTTAGCTGTTTGGGTAACAACCAAAGTTTATGGCAGGAAAATACAGGCTTGTAGAAATCTTAAAACTATTCAATCGGAAAACCTATTTCAACAGGTGTACAGACGAAGTAAGATTAGTTTTGTTACCCAAAAACGAGAAAATCTAGCAGAAACTGTAGCTCATTGTTTTGGGAGACTATTTTAAGTTTTATAACTAATAAATTTCGGTTTTTCAAAGTCCAAATTAGGCTTATATATAGACTACTACTTCCACTTACTTTTTCTCTACGAGAGCGGGATGTCTTCTCAATGGGTTTTCCTTCTCGTCTCCCTTCTCAACGGGTAATAATCGCGCTCGCCTTCAGTTTGAGTGGGTTCTTCCGTTTTATGTTTATTACCGCTTAGATTTTTCGGACAGCCAATGTTTGACCAACTTTAACCAAAGTTCTCATTTGGTCTTTTTACATATTTTATGGAAATTGCTTTCATGAAGGAAGAGCTAACTACAGGCAAACTTTCGCGACCATGAAAACCTTTGACTTTGATAACAAAGAGCGCGTATATGTAATCTACGAAAAGAAATCAGCACAAGGAGAGGACATTGTGAAACTGTAAAACCGTAATCAAATAAGTTTGCACAATAATTTAACTCGACGCAAAGGTCAGCTATAGAAAATGTGCGTAAAAAACTGCGACGACATCAAATTCCGGAACAGCAAAGGTGGGGAAATCGGCAATGAAGCTGGAAAGAATAACGTCATCCAAGCATCGTCCTCCGACTACGAATATGTTCAACTACAGCTGCAGTTGCAATCCAAGCTCAACAAGCAAAAGCAAAAAGGATCTAAATTGCCCAACTTCAGGATTATTATGTGTTGTTGCTACCTAATTATCATGGTCCTGATAATTTAAAAAGGTACGCAATACTTTTTTCAAAATCAAAAAACATTATTTTGTGTGAATCAAGAGATATGTGGATTTTAAGTCGTGTGGTTTGTTTACTACTTAACTATTACGAGAAAAGTCAAATTTAAAGTTTGAAGATAACGACCATTAAGATTTGTATTGCCAGTTTCCTGAATTTCTTTGCAATTAAATAAACCATGTTTAAGTCCCTTTGCATTCAGATAAAATTCCTGTCGGTTGAATCAACCATTTCTGTCGGTTTTATAACGGTAAAGCTCTAGTACATGTCTTTTCCGGTTGCCCTTGGTAATTACATATATATCATTTAATATGAGTGAATTTTAAGTAGCTGCTACGTAATAGTTTATAACTATAATAACTTTCAGCTGCTGTAGAAGTTTATATTTTAGTATCTCCCGCGTGTGCGCATGCAATTTCCAACATCATAGGCATTGAGTGATGGTCGCCGTCCAATTTTTAGATTTTTTTCTAGTATCACAGGATTAGCAATTTTAAAAAGGATACACATAAAGAGGACACAGTATAAACAAGAAAGGAAGCTAACTTCGGCTCACCGAAGTTTATATACCCTTGCAGATTGCAATTGAACTATAAAATTAAAATCTAAATTCTGAAATAATAATAAGTGGCCAAATCCCAAATTTGATTAAAATATTTTGAGAAATAGCGAAACTATGAATTTTTTATTATTACTCTGATTGTTCCTATGGCAGCTATAGGATATAGTCGTCTGATTTTCATGAAATTCAAACTAAGATTCTCAAATAATATTAAGTGGTAGGATAAGTCGTCCGATTTTCATGAAATTAAAACCGAAATTCTAGAATAATAATTAATGGCCAAATATCAAATTTGGTGGAATTGTATTGAAAACTGACAAAGTTATATTTTTTTTTCGATAATTTTCCCGATCGTTCCTATGACAGCTATATGATATAGTCGTCCGATCCGGCCCGTTCCGACATATGTACGAGTGAGAAGACTAACTGCAAAGTTTCATTCAGATAGCTTTAAAACAGAGGGACTAGTTTGCGTAGAAACGGACAGACAGACAGACAGACAGACTGACAGACAGACAGACAGACAGACAGACAGACATTATGTCTCCTTCACAGCGTTGCAAACTTCTGACTGATAATACCCTGCAAGGGTATAAAAATTTTTAAATAAATAATAATACAACAACATAAGTTCACTGTTTGTATGGTATCCTTCTATATTCATTAGTACAATAGTACTATATTTCGTATATTTAAAATACTTCTTTAAACTTCAGTTTCGTGGTTGAATTATAATGCTCCTCATGGTTAATTCAAACAACGATTGAGTGTTGTCCTTCGATTTATCATTTAGTTAATATTTCCGAAAAATATGATAATAACATATAAGAACAGATTTTTGGGTCATTTTCAAATCTTCCATAGTTATCGCAGAAACGAGTTCACCATCTATGCCTAAATCAATTTGTTATTTTTTATAGGAATATTTCATCCAACTAAATGACTTTTAAAACAAAACCAAACCCATCTGGCATGTTTAAACTTTTAAAACTAATTAAAAACTAAATGTATTTAATTTCAATAAACTTGCCAACCACATGTTGGTCCTTGACCTTTCTACTAATAGGAATTGGGTTGGCCAAGGTCCCCTAAATATAGTTTGCTTTTGTCTTTAGCAGCCATCTTTTATACTTATCGAATTATATCGTTTCGTGCTTTATAGCCTGTCGGGTTTATTGAAATTAGCGCCAAATTGATTTATACCACAATATGTTACTGCTGTCAATAGACGAATTACGCATACGCCGAGCTCTTTGTTCCTGACTAGCTTTGTTTGTTTGGCTTGTCCCCGCTGATTACTCATACGACGCGTGGCACATTTCATGAAAATTGATTTTACACTGCGACAAAGCCCAAAGCACACACACATGGGCAAGGCATGTGTGCGTTACATATGTATGTGTGTTATTTGTTTTGTGATTTTCAATTCACATTGCTGACCTACATTTTCACTTTATGTGGGTGAGGTTTTGGGGTTTTCCTTGTTGTTCGGGCTACAGGTTTCTATAAAAAGACGAGAAATATGGCCGGTGGTCATAATTTATTTGGCATGCAAATTCGTTTACTGCCAAGAAATTAATTAATTCAGAGGACCCAACCCACATTTTTAAACCTTTCATGTGAATAAATAAACGCGGTTTTAAAGATTGAAAGGAGTCTGATTGTTTTTACAAATAATTAATTGCAATTGGGACTGCGGCAAATGCAGCATGAAAATAATCACCTGTTCGAAATCACACATCGCCAAGAATTTTTGTGCATGCTTTTAAAACGCTTTACACTTGAAAGCTATAAGCAAAGATATATAATTATTTTTAAAACAAAGAAGCAATTTAATCAATTATAATAAGTAGCCTAAAAACTCTATTTTTCTTTATTAAAACATGAAAAGATATACCTGGTACCCATAGGGCTCAATAGAGTTCCGACACCACTTATAAAAAATAGTACATAGGTCGATGTTTTAATATTAATTTAGGTCTTTGGTAAAGCGTCATTCAAATTAAAAACTTTTTTCTAATTTTATTCTGCATTTTAGAAGGCTGTAACCAATAATTTGTTTAAATTCTTGTTTGGAGCATCATCTGAATTAGTATAATATAATTAGCGCGTTTAAAAATATATGAAACTTTTCAAATACTCTTTAGTTTAAAGACCGGTTGGAAAGTCTATATATAATATTATTTACTTACATAGTCTTGTATTTAACATTTTATACTCTTTCCAAGTCGATCTTCATTAATTTTCGAATTGGAGATTTAATTTAAAAATTGACACAAGATTTTTTACAATTTAAAAATTATGTTTTTAAAAAATAATTCAATATCTTTTTACTATATCACAAAGCTGCATTAGTTAATACATTAATACATTTTGGCAAACAAATTGCTAAGGCTTTCATGTTTTAATGAAATGTTTGCTGCAAGTGTGTACCACTTAAAAGTGTTAAATTATTTAGAGCCGATTTGAAATACAAACAAAAAACTAATAAGTGCTCATAGAAAAAGAATAAACTAAATAAATAAATAATAATAATAAATTTGTGACGGAGAACACTGGAATCTGTTTTTTTTATATTTATGACTGAACGATCAATTATTTCCTAAGATACACTATCTAGAGCTTATTTTAATTTAAATTTTAAATATAAAAGCGAAGCTTTCTTAAAGTACATAAAATTTTACTCAAGGGAAAAAATGAGTATTGAAATGGAATTATAGCATACTTTTTTTGCACCTAAGTATTACCGCTGGGAAGTTAAATTAAAACAGAGTTTCTTTTGTTTTTAAATTAAAAACTATCATCTTTAGTTTATCAATCATTTCCTTATGCCACAAGCCAGGACTGGCAGACTAATAAAACACATTTATTTACTTTCAAAACAATCTTATTTAACGTAAACCACCCGACTTTCCTTGATTCTTTTTATACACATGTTCATACGAACCCTATTAAGATCCATACATCATGATTTATTTGACCAAATTTATGCATATGTACTTCTGAATGTATTTGTTTGTGAGCGTAAGTGAACCCTTTCAGTATCCTTTACCGTTCATACAAAGCCTGTGTCTAGCCATTGTGCAATCAAATTGTTCCGTGGGCGGTGCTTTTGGGTTAGCGGCGCTTACGTTTGCATTTACAACCAATTATTTGTGGGAGTTTGTTGGTAATGCTTTCGGGAAGGTCACGAAACGGCTTTTTGGGAAATTAGATAAAGGGTTGTAATGCGATGGGATCCAACGCGTTTATGTGACTAAAATGTTTATGAGACCTTGTAACTCGGTCCGAAAGCTAATCTCTCCTTTCCTTTTCTACTTACAGCTCCGATTGGTGTCTATATAATATAATCCATCTGTTATATACATATTACGTGTGTACATGTTAAGAGTGTGTGTTCAGTGAAAGTCAAATATAAGTATATAAATGTATAGCTTAAAGTGGTCGAAAGTTCTAAAAATTAACGAGCTAACCAGCTAAGAAGTTAGCTGAAGTGAATTAGTGTAACCTTTATTTATACGAAAGAATATAGTTTGTCGCAAAGCTGTTGGCAACCAAACGACCGCTAAAATCAAAAATTATTAACCTGGAACAGCAATGAAATCGATAAATTAAAAAATGTCTAACATATGGCCAATTTTATGAAAATAATACTGACGTGAAGTAAGTAACAAAGATTTATTTTAGCAATTTACTTTATTGTAGTCTGAATAAATATTTATAATGATCATTAATCAATGACATTCCAACGAGAATTAAAGCTTGAGATTATTTTAAAGTACAGTAGTTTGGAACTACATTTATAATTTTATATCATAACACTTAACTACAATAGTTATTTGCTTCTAAAAAATATATATTGTATAATGAGAAGAAACTGTCTCGTTGGAATTCATTTTTCAGATCAATTTAGAATTTTTTTTACCAATAGTTCAATAAATCAATAGTTTCATACGTATGCTCCATTGTAGCCCTGGTAAATTACTGTAACTATGTCCCGTAGTCCTAAATTTTCTAGCAAGTTTTCGATCGAAATATAATACAACCGTCTTGGTCACTAGGCGTATGCGTAACATGGATTATCGCTTATGTACCACTTTAATCAACACGACTCATGGCAGAGAGTGTTTAACAAATATCAATATTGAATGGGACAGCAAATTTGTGGAGCATGTTGACAGACATGCGAGAATTGTCCCCAGGGCTTGGCAACAGACTGTTTCAAATCGACAATAAAACTCCGGGTCCTGTGATTGTGTGCTTGTATCCGGCAGTTTGCCTTTTCCAGCTTTCCACGGTCAATACCAAATACGATTTTAAAGAGGTCCGCGTAATTGTTTTATGGCACTCGAAGGACTCACAAACAAATCAAACTGAAAAACAAAACAACCCAGAGTTGAGTCGTAAGATTTATGTGGATGCCGCCACAACGCGCAGGGCGAGCATAATAAAGCCATAAGGAAGGTGGGGAAAAAGACACACACTTGGCAATTTGGCTTATCAAAAAGCCAATAAATAATAAGCCAAAGAGCTCCTTGCATAGTACATGAAAAGTAGATCAAGATTATGGAAGAGAAAACTGTTTTTGCTTTACAAGTCGAACCGTGCGGGGAATATACATAGGTTTGCGAACGTGTGTGAGTCGTGTTGACACTTTTCATGGCTCAGATATTGGTTGGCCAATGGCCACATGAAAAATTCATATAATTGGCTATGTCTGCATTTTTGATTACTCTAATGGTGGCCTGTCAGCTTCGGAAACAAAAGGTAGTCGCAGTCTTTGATTAGAGAGTATCCCGAAATCCATTGATTTTTCCCCCATCAACGCCTTTAAACTGCCAGGCGGCATTGCGCAGCGAGGTCAAGAGGTCAAGTTACCAACTAAATGCCAAACTTGATGACATTCACACACAATTCAGTCTGCAAACAACAAGGTCGAGGTCCGACAATGCAGAATTCTCGCCCAGCTTGACTGACAGAGACCAAAAGTTTGCCTCTGTCAGAGAAGTGCGTTAATTAAGTAATTTGCCCGGTCACGCTCACCTGTCCCTTCAGCAGAATAGAACACACCTTTAATGACCGCCACGGCAGCGAAAAAATCGATTTGCGTTCTCTCTTTTTTTTGTTTGTAGTGGAACCACAAAATAAGGCCAGTCTTCTGTCGAAATCGATGGCACTTTTGGGCGCGTAAACATTTTATAAATACTGTAATTATATAAAATATGTACATATTCAGATGAACATATATACGTATACAATTAACTATTCCTATTTCGTCTGCCAGCAAATCCAATAATGTATTTATGGTGACTTTCTTTAAGAAATTGAAAGGAAAACCCCTTTGAAAGGATTTAGTAGAGCGGCATCTACCTTTCTCTTTTAATAAGAGGTCCTGACTCACAATTTATTTGAATGGAAATCAAGTCAGAAGTCAATTTTAATTCCTTATTCCTGTTATATTGTTTTTAATTTAAATTTTATCGTATCCTATTAACATATTATTAGCTAATCTATCACATTCAATTTTCACATTCACTATCATCCCAGGCAGTTTACCTGTGGTATATTATTATTTTTCTGGGCGACCGCATTTCACCTTGACACAGACGCAAAGGTATGTAAAAAAAATTGCGTCCTGTATTTTCCACTTCCACTTCATAGACTGCCACAGGCAAATTCCGCATTTTCCGGGTCACTTCACTTCCAATTCCTGCCAATCTTTGCATTCTTTACCCATTTCCACATTTTCCTTAAAGGTTTTCCTTTAATTAAAATTGCCGTACAAGAAGGTGACTTGCGGATGGTATTGTTTTCCGGTTTATTTTAGTGAATTGGGACTTCTTCCTGTTCATAAATCAGAAGCCCTGACCGCAAACACTCGCATGGAAAACACATCGAAAACGCTTACATAATTTGTTAGGCGCGTCCAAGTCGTAGCCACTAAAAGCAATTTGGTGTATAAGTAAATACGAAATCGTATTTCATTCCATGGCTCGACAGCCGAAAGACATATGCAAATCATTACTAAAGTCTCTACTTAGGAGTGTTTGGCTGGATGTTTTGGCTTCAGGGTTCATATATGTAAATCTCATTATAAGAAAACTAGGTTTACTTTGCCTGACTGAGTTGTGGCAATTTTAGTTAGCTTGCCGCCATTACTTAATTAATAATTAGAGCATTTCATCACAGCAATTAAATAATAAAATCATAGTATTCATTTATATTCAGAATTTTAGAAGACTCTTGACAGCCATGATAAAATTTAATTCTGAATAACCAACTTTTATGAGTAACTTTCAAAGCATAACTGCCTGTTTTTGGGCTCCTACTCGGAAGCAATAAATATATATTTGGTCACCATGCCCTCCTGCCGTGATCAATGAATACGTAATAAAATTAAGATGTATCTAGGCCCTCCATTGAGGTTTTAAGATATTGTGATATCAAATTGGTTGCAATTTGGCTTATTTTAAGCTTGTCCCAATTCCGGAAACGGAAGTGTGCACATTGAAGAACGGTGCGAGGCAAAGACGCCAACCTTTTGACTGCGGCGAATTGGCCAGTGAGCGTTTGGCTTAGATATTTTTGCCAACTGCAAGGCAGAAGCAGAGAGGCCACTTAAATACCTGCAAAAGTTTTCGCGCTTCCGCCGGAAATTGTTGGGGTAGCACAGCGCGAAAAAAAAGGGAAAATAAGCGAGAAGTAGTTCTCAACTTGTGTGTGTGTGCTTTTCATATCAAATCTCCTTCAAATGCACAGCAAGGCAGCCAGGAAATGCTGAAGGAAATTCATTTTCTTTTGAGACAGCAGCAAGGAATGGAGGAAGGCTGCCAAAAACAACAAGAACACACAGGCGTACAGGGCATTGGAAGGGCCTTTGAGCTGCTTGCTGCAAATATTGTACAAGTGCTCGTCACTCGTCGAGCTGCACAAACAGTAAGCAAAACAGCAGCAACATCAGCTCGGCAGCAGAAACAAAAGCAAGGGCTAAAGCGAAAGCAAGCTCGTTAAAATTACAAATAGAAGGCAAGTGGCAGAAAAGTGCGCTCAAGGACGCCTTGGCGTCTCGTGGCTCCTCTCTCCCCCATCACCCACCGTCGTCGCACACCACCCACCAGCCGCCCAATTACCACCCACAGTCCCCGTTTTCTAATCTACTCATGTGTGGCATTGTGTGGCAGTCATGCGAAGCGTTGAGGCATTTGATCTTACTCGTATCCTGCCATCAGAAACTTGTGCCATGAACATTGCCCCGCCCCTGTGCCTGTGCCTGTCCCTGATCCTGATCCTAGTTCCGATCCTGGTGGGCGTGGCCGTTGGTGCATGCAAGTTTTTCCTGGCATTAGGAAAAACATAAAGTTTTTCTAATGCCATGGCTTGAACTGTTGCATTTCTGGTTTGGTTTGGTTTAGTTTGTTGATAGGGGTTTGGTTGGCATTTGAAGGCCACTCCTGCCACTGACAGGACCTCATGGTGTGAGGTGTGTGCGGTGTGTTTCCCGCTAGAGCATGTTGCAAGTTAACTTAGCTTACGATTGCCAACTAGCCTTTGCCGAGCCACGCAAGGGCAAGCCAAATGTAAATGAAAGTTTTCATTTGAACTTTAAAATGTTATTTAAACTCTCACTTTGTTGGGTAACTGAGTAATACAAAGTATGGGATGGTTGTCTTACATAACTTTACGAATATAAAAGAATTCTTTAAGAATTATATTGTTTTTGTATCTTCTTATTATAGTTTCATCGTGGCTTTTAAGTCTTTGAATTCTGGACTGGTACAATGAGCCACAGAACCAATTTCGTTTGCAATTCGCTCAATTAGGCAGCAAATTAACTACAGCCAGCCAATTCCCGATCCAATTCGATCCAAGAGTCATGCCGGAATAAGACCCCAATCCGGCCAGCAGGCGCCAGGATTTATGTCGACAAATTATGCACATTTATTTCAGCATAAAAGCGAATGGCAATGATGCAGCGGAGTCGGATCCGGGACTTTGGTCTGCGCCAGAATCGAGAAACGAGTGCAGTGGGGTCAAATGGCACATAATAAACTCATAATGCGTGACAGGATGCGTGTCAGTGAGTGCGAAGTGAGTGCCGGATCCGGCCGAATGCCATAAGTGGTTGCGCCTCATTTGGCACTCCATGCATCTTTATTTTCGCTGGCCAGACTGGACTGGCTGGCTGGCTTGTTTCCACACCGAACCGATTTATATGCATTGCATTTTTATTCAAATTTAATTGATATTTGTTTATAGCAGTAATAACGATGTCAGCCCTAATTTAATGACATTGAGTATGAAAGCCACTACTTAGCATAAGCGGATTTATGGCCCAATGCCGTTGCCAGCTATAGAATGACGGTCCCAATGGCCTTCAATCGGGTGGCGTCATTCATGCTGGGCTCAGAGACAATAAGGATAACAAAGTGGAATTAATATACCACAGTATCTGTTTTGATTTTTGAGAAAAGGATGGCAAATCAGTGAAGAAGTGATGACTAACATGCTAATTAACACTTTCAAGGGCTTTCCAGAAATCCCTAGGATTTGTAAAATCCCTAAATAAGCTCCACTCCCACGAACTTCCCGGTTAAGGCATAAAACATTAAATTTGTATTATTTATTATGTTATTTTAATGGATTTACCTCCTATTACTTTTAACATATACTCAGAATAAAGTATTTTTGTTATATTTCAAAATGACGTTTATTATTCCGACGAAATATGATGACTAAACGCCGGGTTTTACCGTTACTGTAACAGTTCGCAATTTAAATCTGACTCTAAAAATAAATTATTTACTTGTGCAAATACATATATTTAATTTAAATTTAATTTAAGAATGCAAAATCTTAACATTAGATTTTTTTTTTTTCTATATGTGTAGTGTTAGGTTTCTCAGTTGTCACAAATTAAACAAATGAACAAAAAAGAAGGTGTTTGTTAGGAATAAGGATAGCTCAGTGAACAACTCATGTTTTTTAAGCCGAACCCAATACCAGTTGTAAGGCATTTTCTTCCCTACAAAATATCTGATTATAAAAGAATAACTGAGTGCTGCTAATTGTGCTGTTTAGCTATGAATTGTGTTGTAAATTACTAAAGTGTTCTATAAAGCACTAGTAAGCATTCACTCCTCCGTCTTCATCAGTTGGCTGTCTTTAATCATTTGTTCAACCGGTTTTCTTAATTAAGCTGTCAATTCCAAAAAATATCAGACAAAATCACCTGTGCCACTGTGCGATTTACATTGCCAAGTGCCTCATAAGCTAATACCAACAGAGAGGAGCACGCAGGCGTTTTGATGTTTTAGGGTCGCTGCTGCAGATGTGGATGTGGTTGCGACAGATAAGACATGCATTATGGCTGTACACAAATATGTTATATGGAGGCATGCTAGTATACCCATATCTTTATATCTCTGGGGTGCTGGAGCACCGCTCGAATGGCATAATCGACGCTGCAGCTTCCGCACACTCGACATAACGGATCCGGATACTGGAGACGCCAGCGGAGGTATGGATGTATTGCTGCTGCTGACAGGCAACTTCCTGTTATGATGATAGCAGTTAAGTTGCTGCTCACAGAATGTCCTCCATGGCTGCTGCTCTTGTCGGCTTGGAAAAAGTTCCTAATTAGGACGTCGGGCGTTTTGGGTGGGCGGTGCAAACAAAATTAAAACTGAAAAGTTTGCATTTGGAGTTGGTGCCGGCAACTGCGAATGATAATGATTTCACAGGAATTATTAAGTTGATTAGCTTTTAGTTGGTGATTTTCTGAAGCTGAACGTGTTGAAGAAAATATTGTTCTTATTTATTACAAAAATTCGTGTTCCTAACTACATATAAAGGAAAGGAAAGAAAATAAAGTCAAGGTTTTAACAATTTATTATATTCGATAACTTCAGAAAGTTCAATGCATCGAATAAACTATTCCAGTAATTCGGTATATAATCTAACTGCCAAAAGATCGAAGCTTAAGAAATTATTAGCCAATTAGCTGACTGAGTAGTTTAATATCCATTTATGAGCAAACACAATGCAGAAACTTGAGAATTACCTTGCACACATCGGTGTCTAATGCGAATTTTCCAAAATTATTACTGTGGCAATACTGCGATTTACTGAGACAGGCAATTCCCTTACCATCCACCCACCCAGCATCCGGAATGGGAAAAGTCAAATGTGAATTTCCCCCTATGGAAATTATGCGGCTCGCTGAATCGAATGATGCTGCAGCTAAACTGCATAAATTGAAGCGTTTTTGCCGAGCGCACCTTTCGTCACGTCTCATTAATTTCCACTGGCATTCCAAGTGCAGTGTGGGCGGCGCTTATAATTTATTGTATGTTTACTTTACACTCGAGCGCATGCGAAGTATGGAATGCGGATGACTGACGGGTCGAGCGAGGAGCCTGCAGGAATGGGCCACGCACCGATTCCGCCGAGCAGCTTTCGCTCCGGCTTATGCAAATAAGAGTGCAAAAGATGCACAAGCTCCACGTGTGTGTAAGTGAACTTGCATAATTTATGCACTGCAGTTGTTTCGAGCAGCGGGCAAAAAGTAATCTTTGAGCGCTCAATGTCCGCACACAGTGGGCTAAAAAAAATTAAATACACTAAATATTTTCTTCCTTACCAAAAGGTTTATATACATTTGGTAATACTACCAGTTACCTGCACTCGGAATATTTGAATTGCCATAAAATAGTAGAGAGAATGCACCGTATTGCTTAAGTGCAATTAATCATTCAGCATTTTATATACAATATATATGAACATCATCAATAGCTTTGTTTTTAACTGTTCCTGTGTTGTGTTTAAATGTTCCTGATATGTACAATTATTAGTTTCAATTTATATTATCGAATTGTACATAAAACAAAAAATCATTGAGAACTTTTCAAAAGTGAAATAATGAAACAATGAGTGGAAATTATATCCGTGAGTATTGGAGTAGGATAGTTTTAATGTCAGTAAATTATTTTTTTTTTAATTGTACCTTAATAGAAGATCATTAAAACTTGGTAAGGAATCGTGATAATATAGACACAAAAGAAAAGTAAGCTTATTTGGGTGCTGAGGTTAGAGATAAGAGGGAGTATTTATATTAGTATTTATTTAGATTAAACTTTGAAGAACAACAATTTTAAATGTAACCTTATTCCTGAGTTTAAAGTAGAATCGCTAAATCTTGCTTTTGGAATTTAAAATTGAATATGAGCATAAGTAAAAAACGAAATTTAGGAATAAAAAAAATTTTGAATTTTGTTTTTAATCAGATTTTTTGTTTAATATTTCGCATATGTATCTCCTAGTCCAGTTCCTACTTACTTTTTCTTACATACTTACTCATTGCGGGACCAACTTCCGTATAGGAAGAGTTAGAGGTAGAGAGCCATCAGAGAATTAATTATAAATCAGTAATAAGCCGAATAATAGCAATTTAAACTATCTACCTACACATACCCTCTATAATAAGGAAAGCACTTTAATGATTAGAAAAGAACTAAATTTACATTTACTTTAGCATCTGAAGCATCTTTGCTTCTATCTATTCCTTTCTGAGGTCAGGCCTTTTGGCTGTCCGAAAATTGCAAATGCCCAAGCACAATATTATTATTATTATTATAATTTTCTGCCTGCCGAATTTTAAGTAGAAAGTTTATCCAACGAGGCACAGCCTGTCCATGCAGTTGTTTAAACTTGGCCCAAAAAAAGTCCCCCAGGAGTAGGGGAGAGTGAAGAACTGCAGGAGGGTGAAGGACGAGGATAGAGAACTCAACAACCAAGCACTTGAAAAAGTTCCAGCTTCCCAGTTGCAGCTCTACAGATTCACCTCCGTCTTCCATCATCAGGGCGCCACAGGTGGAGGGGGCAGCGCACGGATGCCCAGATACAAAAATACAAAGATACAAGTGTGTATGCGAATACTTGTGAATAAAAAAATGTGCACTACATAGAGCTAGCTGCCTGCTGTGCGCAGTTTGCTGAACTCAACTTGCAACTTTGTTGCCCTGGCATTTCGTACTTTCTCTATTCTATATTCGTTACTGGGACGTTAGGGGTATATTGTATGCATAGTGAGTATGTGTGTGTCTAGTGTAAATATAAAATAGTTATACATAGATTTAGCCATGCCTGTCTGACCATATTTAACCAGCAGGACTTACATGATTCCATCCGAAATGCATAAAAAAAAGGATAATATACCTTCTTCATTGCGAAAATGAATTAAAATTACCTGAACTTAGCATTAGGTGCTGCCGAGACTACATTTTATAGAAGATTTCTTAAGATATAAGCAGCGTGCAGCAGATATCTCATAGTCTAGTCATGTTCTTTTCTATTTTATTGTTTTATTCCCCCTTTTACTTCGTTTTTCGCGCACTTGGCTGTCGAATTTGTTGCTGCTGCCTCTGCCTGGTTTACCCTTACTGCAGCCGTTTCAGTTGAATTTTTCTCCATTTTGTCGTAGTTGCTTCATGCCCTGATGCATTTGAACACTTGCAGTGTCGCCCTGGCTTGCATCTGCATCGAAAAATAAGGAAAAAAAGCATCTGACAGTATCCAGTATTTCAGAGGACGTACGAGGGCACAAACTGCATCTACTTACTTTCTATGAAACCTTGCAAGATTATGTACTTCAAACTATTTTTATATTTTTATAATTTTTTTTTAATATTTCTGTTTACAGCAAATTTCTGAATAGGTTTGTGTCCTTGGGGTATTTTCACTCAAAAATGTATTGCGTTTTTTTATCGATCATCAAAAAACTGGTCCAGTGTATTATTTTGTATATATGTAGCTAAAGAGCCAAAGAAGCATTTAATGGAGCGAACAAATTGCTACATGCATTGCCCAGAAATGCTTAAAAAAGAGACAGTATCCCTTTCCACACTGCGAAAGATTCTGACTAAGACAAAGGACACACATGCGGTTGGCTGCAAGAAATTCTGACAATAATGTCGACGAAATTTTCTGCTGCTGCACACAACAATAACGGAGCTGCAGGAAGACCAGAAACCGCCCGCAAACTGGAACGACAATCGCCAGCGGGTCCACACATGGCAGCCGCCACTCCTTCCCCGTTTTTCCCAGTATTTAGATAGAGGAAGCAACACCTACAACAAAGAGACGGTGGCCACAAAAATGTAAGGAAAATTATGGGAAAGGCAAGACAAAAACAAAAACAAACAACAAAAACAGGACGTGCCACGGTCACCATTTGATGCGGCATTTTGACAATTTTGCCATTTAATGTGGCGCAAGCTGTAGGTCCTGAGGAAAGGGCGTTGCAGAATAATGACTCGTGCATCTGGTGTCTTGTAGCTTGGCAGACTCTTTATACACAGCCCACAAGACAAAACGAGAAATAATTGCGTTTGAAGAATAAATCAGAGTATATACGGATAATTCAAGACTAAAATATCACTTTGTATACAATTTTTTATATTTTAGAAGGGTATTTTAGTTTAAATTGTTGTAAGCAGTGGAGATGAACGCCCTTTCTATTTTACACTTTGGGTGAAAGTGTGCACAAAAAGTACAAGGATGAGAGGATGAGAGGTTTATAAAAAATTGAGTTAACCTGCAACTATTTTTAAAACTCTTCACTAAAACCAAATCTCAAAGGGAAGACTCAGCTCGTTGTAGTCGACTAACTTAAGTGCATTCTATGGTGCACTTTACACTAAATCCCTGGTAACAAAGCAAATTATGTTGCAAGGTTCAATATTGCGTATACGCAGTGTTAAACCTTCCAAAGGGAGGCAACCGAAACTGATGCCTTTCAGCTAGCAGCATGCTAACAAAACACAACATTTTATTGATTTGTTGCTCAAATTTGATCTTGTTCTGCATTCTTATCCTATTCTTCTCGTCCGCCTCTCCTCCGGATGGGATTTGATTAGATTTTTCAAGTACACACTCGCTCTCACACTGGCTCACTGACACACAAAAGCCACTCGTCTGTAGAAATGTATTTGCGGTTGGTGAGCTGGGAATCTGGGGGATGGGAGCACAATTTGGCAGATGTGGCGGAGAGCTTAGCTGTTGTCAGGGCTCTGTGTGTATTTTGATTTAATTTGCAATACTCTACTCAAAGTGCATTTTCCTTTTCGGTTGGCATGCAATTTGCCAAATGTCAAATAGGTTAGGGCCAATCTGGGCCATGCAGCCATGCAGCCATGCAGCCAGGACAATTGTCATGGCTGACAGTTGACAGGCCATTGCAAATGTTGTTTCTGCCAACACCCGAAAACATGAATTCTCCCGTCGGCTGTGTGTGAGTTTTGCGTTAATTTAGTGTTGACATTTATGAGAAACGACTCTTTAAATGTTGCCGAGTTCAGTTGAGATTGATGTGTGCTCCAACCCGTCTTCCCTGCCAAGCTGGTTCTGTTTCCAGCTTTGTTTAGCTTGGCAAATGGGGTCAAAAATTCAAAAGCCAGACGTAATTTGGATTCCCATCACTACTAGCCCGCAGCTAGTGGTCAAGATGCATATGCATAGATAGCCGGCCATCAGAGACGACTGTTAGGTGGGAGATAAATTGCATTCAAAAGTACAGGGTACGCACACGTTGGCTGTGGATAAATTACAAATTTAAGTTTTGCACTCTATAATGGCTTCACTGTTTTATTTCAAAGCTTATTCATATTTTCGCTAATTAAAGAAATCTTCAAGTTTTTTAAGTATATTTATCTTTTCGGAACTGCATTTATATGCGTAACCGTGGGTAAACAACCCTTCGAATGAGTAGTTCAGCCCTACTGACAACAGGGCGTATACGTATCCGTATTGCGAAATTCAGTGCGTATGTGAGTGCCTCTACTGCCGGGGACCTTGGACCATCGGTGCCTGCCATGAGTGTAATTGGCCGTGTAATTGTGTTTGCCATTTCACATTTAGCAAGCCCCGAAAAGGTCACTTTTGATGTGTGTCCTGTGGCGATGCTGCACTGCATGACTAGCGAGGTCTGGCACAACCAATTAAAACGTCGTTCGAAAGTTTTTGGCATAATGGCCTCCGTACAGGGAGGGAAAACTGTTAATTGACGCGAAATGTATGGTAAAATTTTATAATGAAGTCGGCTCAGCTGGAGCGTGGCAAGTTTGACAACTCGATAATGTGCAAAAGTCCATAATGACGGCTGTTCTTGGCGCTTTCAAGGTCGTCGCATAAGGCGGCTATTTAAGTGATTGACTTGTCCTAGTCGACCCAACATATATTTGAGTAAATGCCCTTCGTCTGGCCCACTCTCCGATGACGGGGCTTCAAGAGCTCAAGCGTGGGCTGTCACACACCTGTCAAGCGGATATACAATGCGTGACAGTTCGAGGTGCGGCTTGGGCCAATATATTGAGCTCTTTCATCGAATATTCATGGCAGGCTTTCTTTTTTATGGACGAAGTTCCGTTTAATTTCCATAAGTGATTTTATTTTCATGCATTAAAAGTTTCACGAAGTCTCCGGAGTTGTGATTTACTATTAAGTTAGACGTGCGTTCGGCAGCACCTAAAAATTATAGAGTAGTAATAGAAATTTAAAACCTATTAATGAGTAAAAGAGATAGAATTCTTCTTTCAAAATTTCAATGGATTTATGCGTTCTAATTTGTAAGAAGCTTAATGAATATTTTGTTCGAATTAAAATATACAAATTGGTTTAATCCAGATCCACTGATTAGCTTATAATCATGATGAACATTTAGGTGAATAGCGTTCTAAAAGGAGTGATTTCCAGATTTCCAATGTGATTTTTAATTGTGATATGTTTATCGTTTGATTTCCTCGTCAAGCAATTTCTTCGAAATATATCATAAATCAATAAATAGTTAAATGGTAGGTCCTAAAATTATGCTAAATATTTGCACAAAGCTTGTGTGACTCCCATTATATTTTTCGTTTGTTGACTCATGGGCACTTAAAAGTTGCCGCTTTCCTTGATAAAAATTACTTAGTTGTCAGTGTAGAGCCCAGTCAATATATAAACAAGAAGTGTTTATCAACGACTGCGAATTCAGAAACAAGCAACATGAGCGTCCAATTAACATTATGACATTTGGGCATAAATAAATTCCGTAAGATAGCGGAATTATAAACAAGTGATGCGTCTTTGGTAGGGGTTAATATAGAATTTGTTATGAATTAAAGGGATTTGAGATTGACTTGAAAATGTATTTTTACAGTTTTATCATAATACATTTTTTAGTAATTAAATTATTATTTGAAAGAAAAACCTTTAAGGAAAATACGTTTTAAATATCCATGGTGATAACCAACCTTTTAAACATCAGAGGACAAGCTTGTTAGATGAGGTTTTAGGAACTATTTAACGGATTTAAGACAGAAAGCTTAAGAAACAAGGGTTTTGGCTCGCAGCCCTTCGCTCTACCATCTCTAATTTGATAATGGCGCCTCACATGGCTGCCATGTCAACGGAGCTATCCGCTCCGATACGGCTATATGATAAGGAACAGCAAAAGCAACGACGCACCAAGCCAATTGGCTCGTTATCGGAACTGGCTGGCTAGCTGGCTGACTGGCTGACTGGCAGGAACCCCACCAGCTGTGATTTAGTCATAGCCGAAACCTTGCCGTGTTCACTCAGCGCTAAACGTCGCGTTCGGTAGTCGATTTCCTCCGCACTCGCCGACAATCCAGACTCGACTCTCCGTGGTTATAAATTATAAACCCCTAAAACGGCCAAGTGAAGTGACTGAGATATGTTAAGCCTTTTGCCGGTAGTGTGGCTTTTTTGGGCCAGTGCGCTGCCGGTGCCGCAGGCCACGGGCCAAATTATTCCATTGCCCACCTTCTGTCAGGGTGCGAGTGAACCGTGTACTTGTGCTGCCGAGGCAAACGTGGTGCGTTTCCACTGTCCGGATGAGTATGCCATGCTGCTGGAGGTCTCCGAGCCCGGAGCCTCGCTGTACCTCAGCTACTATGCCGCCGGTGAGGTGCACTGGCTGCCACGATTCAACATTAGCCAACTGGTGAAGATCGAGTTCGATGCCTACTCCTTCTGGCCGGAGACTTTCCTCGAGGATTTGCTGCAAACCATGGGAGTGACGCAAGTGAAGACCGTTCTGTTCCGGGACCGCACCGCAGAGACAGTGGTCACACGGGACGTCCTAAATACGGCCGGTGGATACCAGAACTCGAGTAGGCCCGCGAACATCTCCTCCTGGCACTTTGGAGCCCTGCCTGGTCTGAAGAAGTTCAAGTTCTACAGCGACGTTAAGGAGCTGCAGGAGTCTATTTTTCACGGATTTGACAGTCTGACAGAGCTGCTTCTCAGGGTGGAGGTATCGATGCTACCGGGTCTCCTGCTCTCCACTGTGAGTAACACCCTGGAAACCCTGACCATCGAAAGTCCGGGCATGGTAAAGTTCGGACACCCTCTGCTCACCGAACTCAAGCAGCTAAGGAACCTGAGCTTGCTTCTCACTGACCCACAGCGTGGTCGGAACGATCAGTTCCAGCCGCACTTGTTTGGGTCCATGAAGCAGCTGGTGGAGGTGCGCCTGGCACGGGCCACGGGACAGGTCAACCGGCGAATGTTCAAGGGCACCGAGAAGCTGCTGCTCATCAAGATAAATGGAAACGAGGACCTGATAGAACTGCCGGCGGAGGTTTTCCGCGACCAGGTGAATCTGCAGACCCTCGATCTGTCGTGCAATGCCCTTAGCCACTTGCACGATGACGCCTTCCTGGGGCTGCGCAATCTCACCCTTTTGGATCTCTCCAAGAATAGACTGACTGACTTATCAAGGTGAGGGAGCGAGAGGGCCATTGTTTTCGCCGCTTGCTTTCGCTGATTAAAAGATGGCCCACCTAGCGATAGGGTCCGACTCGAGACTCGAGAAGTTGCGGCCAAAGTAATTAATCGATTGCCACCGAGCGGAGTCTTCTCCGCCTTATCGCTTCGGTGCGGCTGCTGCTTTTCTTATCAGCTTCGAGCTCCGGCACGGGCGATAGCTCAACGAGCGTTCCGTGTCTCTAATGACAGCCGAGTGGGGTTATCAGGGTTCCATCATTTGGATACTAATTGCAGAATAATACCTGATTTGTGTTTAGCAACCAAGCAACCAAATATTGTGTATGTGTAATATTAATAATTATTTATAGCAAATGCATTTTAATCCCCTTTCGAGTAGCTATGGTTCGTGTACAAGCGATATTAGTATGTATAGATTACCAAATCTTTAGAAGTGTGAAATTAGGGATTGGCATTTGATAATCTTCTTGGGGTCATCTAATTGAGAAACATTTAAATACAAATTTGCTATAGAAATCATTTGAGCTTAAAAAACCGCTAAACTGAAATAAAAAATTGCATTCCACAATTTTAGATACATATTAATTATGATTTTTAAAGCTTGTATTTACAGAAATAAAATTTTGACACCACAGTTTGTGTAACTTTTCGACACACTATACAATAGTAAATACGACATTATAATTAACTCACAGAAGATATCGTTATTAATTTTTAATTATTTGACTTTTACGCATTTTTAGCTCAAGCTTACCCAACACATTTTTGTCTTCTAAATATTGTAGTCGATTTTTATATAATCATCATAAAGATGCTAATCTTTAACATAGACTCTATAATAACATTATGTGTAATTAATATAAAAGTGTATAGTTATTATATCAACTGGTTCATTAGTTCCCTTTTAATTTGTTCATACATATTTAGAAATCCTAAAAGTACTAGGCACAATTTTGAAAACCATGTTATTAAATATCTCCAAATCAGTAGATACCCTTAAAATGTACAGCAGTATGCAGTTAGTCCAATAATGATAGATCTCGATGGCCCCACTAGCCCTGATTTAAATCACTAATTTTAATTTAAACTTCCAACCTGCAGCACAATTTTTGCACCACTCGCTTCGCTGAACGTATTGCGGCTCAACAAGAACTCCCTGACGGCCATGTCGCCCAACGTGTTCCGGGACGTGCCCAGTCTCAACTACATCGAGATGGTAAACACTCAATTCTACGGGGCCACTCTCCTCATGAGCTACGAGGCGGTGGTCTGCACCAACGATGAGACCTGCCAGTACAAGTCGGCGGAGTGGCAGTGCGACCCTCGCTGCATCTGCTGGGTACAGCGGGATGTGAGCAACCTGATTGTGGATTGCCGGGGGACCAGCATCGAGGAGCTGCCAGTCTTGCCACGCACCACCTTGGTCAGCACAGTGGTTAAGGTGGGAAACAACAGCCTCAGCCGACTGCCCACCGTTGGAGAACACAGGGGCTACGCGAATGTGAGTGGCCTTTTTCTCTCGGACAACCAGCTGACCAGCCTGGGATCTGGTGCCCAACTTCCCGATAATCTTACCCACCTGGACGTGCGTCGCAACCTAATCAACGAGGTCAGCGAGGAGTTTGTGGAGTTTCTGCAGCAGGCAAACAACACCATGACGGTTTCGCTTTCTGGGAATCCCATCTCTTGTGACTGCGCTGCCCTGCCCCTCCTGTTTTTTGTGCGAACCAATCCCCAACGTGTGGTGGATATCGCGGATGTGATGTGCACGAAGCAGAAGAAGGCTCTCCAGCGGATGGAGGCCTTCGAGCTGTGTCCCTCGTATGTCCTGCTCATCAGCTGTGTGATCGGTGGCCTAGTGATCATTGTCTGTCTGCTGACAGTGTTCTACCTCATGTTCCAGCAGGAGCTGAAGATCTGGTTATACAATAACAACCTGTGCCTGTGGTGGGTCTCTGAGGAGGAGCTGGATAAGGACAAAACCTACGACGCCTTCATCTCGTACTCACACAAGGACGAGGAGCTGATCAGCAAGCTCCTGCCGAAGCTGGAGAGCGGTCCGCATCCATTCCGCATCTGCTTGCACGACCGCGACTGGCTGGTTGGCGACTGCATCCCGGAGCAGATTGTCCGCACTGTGGACGACTCTAAGCGGGTGATCATTGTGCTGTCGCAGCACTTCATTGACTCAGTGTGGGCCCGCATGGAGTTCCGTATCGCCTACCAGGCCACGTTGCAGGACAAGCGCAAGCGCATCATCATCATTCTTTACCGCGAACTGGAGCACATGAACGGCATTGATAGTGAGCTGCGGGCGTACCTCAAGCTGAACACTTATCTCAAGTGGGGGGATCCGCTCTTCTGGAGTAAACTGTGCTATGCTATGCCCCACAATCGGAGGGTACTCAAGGGACAGAAGAAGCACGCGGGACCCCTTATTTGAGTCACACGCATGTACTGGAATTTTAAAATATAATCCAGCCCAGGCTCATTCTTCAGGTGCATTTGAAAAACGTATTGCAATATCGTATTAAATGCAGGGTTTATGAATTGTGATCTGAATTAAAGCAGACATATCTGACCCTATAAAGAATATGTTGTCTTGAGTCTTGAGCATGGTCAGACGTCTCGATGTATACCGTCTGTCCGTTTGCTTCTAAACAATTTAATCATTTTAGAAGCTATAGACTTTAAAACTATCTAAACGAGTTTAAGTTTAGAAATCTCCCAAATTTGTCAAATATACAAAGCTGCCATACGAATCATAAGGTGTTTTGTGTGCTAGTGCTGCATTAGGTATCCTTTGCATTAGATTTTTAATCATTTTTGTATCAACTTTTGGATAAACATACACAATCAATAATAATAAATACATTTCTGCGAGGAAATAAAATCTTCGACTTACGAGTGTTTAGTCCCCACTATGTGATTTATAATTGCCTATTTATTTGAAAAATAATGTAACATTAAGTTAAATACATTAATAAAGTAATATTAGTATTTTTAAGATATAACCCAAATGATATTTGTATTAATTAAATTAAATATTTATATATCCTAGCACTACAATAAAATAAGACTATAAGAATTGAATTTGAATTGATTCTTAACTAGATAATCCACTAAGAAAAATTGTATTAGTTACACCACTCCATTAAATTGAAACAGAACCATTTTTTATTTGCCTTAGTTAAACACGAATAATTTGGATAGGTTTTAGGGCAGACAAAGTAGACATATGAGACTAAATGAATATTACCACAAGCTTTATGATCAGAGCTTGGTGTTGAGTTAAAACCAGAAACAAACTTCAATTACCAAGTAACTATATTAATTATTCAATTAAAAATTATATAAATATAAAATATTTGCATACAAAGAACCCGAAGCAAACCCAAGCCTCATACAATTTGCTAAATAAGATTTAAGAATTTCAAATTCATCATTTTAAAATTGCTTTTCATTCCCTTTGAATTATTAATCTGCGAGGGACTAACAAAGTGGACAATGCCATAGGCCTGGACTAAATATCCCAGTGGGCTTATTCTTCGGCTAAGTTGGGATAAGGGTGCCGCTCTGCCTTTTGTTTTGCCTCAAACTTTTGTGGCGAAAATGATTCTGTCACTTTGGTTGTGAAATTTTAATTAAATTTTAAATTTCAAGGCATTCCTCAGACACGAATTGTGCTGCTATTTCGTAAGGGAGGGGGCCAATGTTATGTAGGGCTTGAGAATTATTAAACTTGGAATGCATGCAGAAGTGCAAATTAATTGCTTCCGTTTGGGTGGGTACATATCATCTTCAGGGACATAAAAAGGCCAACAGTAGAAATGAGGTGCTTTAATTGCTTTCTGTTGCATAAACTTGCCTTAATATTTATTCAGTCACATGTTTAAGCGAGCCCTCATCGCCTCCTTGCAGCGCACGTCAAACTCTAATTATCCACTTCAGTAATTGCGTTGGCCTTCATTGTTCAGTTGTGCCGAGGACTGAAGCCATGGCCCGCCCTGCTGTCTGTCTAAGTTCAAAGTGCCTGGCCAGGCCAATTTTTAGCCAGAAATAAGTGAAAATATATGAAATAATAAGGAGGGAAGGAGAGGGGGAAAACATTTGGCCAGGCCTCGCTTTGTACGCTGCCAGCCCTTTCCCGCCACTCGATTGTCTGTCCTTAACCTCACCACCCCTAAAGTGGGTGTCTGTTGCGGGTTCCGTCGGCTAAGACCTTCTTGGAAGCGTCTTTGAAGATTCATTGCCTGCCCGCCGGCTATTGCTTTGTGGGCGAGGCGCCTAAGAATCGAGTGTCATAGGGCCAACATTGTGGAAAGCGAACAGTTAGGGGTACGAAGTTGTCCCTTCCAAATTGTGTAATTTTAGTTCCCAAGTGAGTTTTTTGCGATGAAATATGTTTGAATATCTTCTGGAATTTCTTGAAATATGAACCATTTTACAATTAATTTTAATCCAGTTTGATTTCATTTAGTTTAGTCTTTTTTTATACTTCTTTGTAAGAGTATAAGTAATGGCTTTTGATAGCTGCTCTAACGCGGTGAAGCTTCCATCAAATAATCATCCGGACTCATTTTTCACAAACTTATAGCCCGAGCTGACTGAGCGGGAGTCCGGTACGAATCGTGTCTGGGTGTGGGTAGTTATCACAAACATCTGTTTGCAACTGCTTTTCATTTATCATAAGTCTAGCAAAAGAAACTATAAAAAATCGGCTTGGGCTGCCGGAAGTTCCTAATGCTGCCCCATCCCGAGACTTTCGGCTACTACGTGACCCTATGCCCAATAGTTTTCTTACTTTTTTTAGCCGAATTTCAAACAAGGGATTCCCTGGCGTTGAACTACTTAGTAGCTATAAAGAAAATGTGTGGTTCTCAGGGGGTTACGAGGGACTATGTGGTGGGCATCGATTGCTCCTCGATTCTGGCGCCAGCAGCAGTCGCAATCGAAAGCGAATGCAAAATGCAAAGATTGTTGCTGGCCCAGAGTCAGATTTGGTGGTTCCATTGACGACGTCTCCGGCCATTTGAGCACACAAATCTTGGCAAGTACACATTGCGAATGTATTGCGCACAATGTTTGCTGATACTTACGCCCTTTCATACATTTTATGTACGGCTTTTATTACATGGTATTTTATTGCCTTTCCGCCCAGCGCTCTTCACGACTTTTTACTATAAGTCAACAGCATAATTTTAAAGAGATGTAATTTTAATAATATATTTTCCAAGTACTTGTCTATGTAGAGAATTCATTAAATAAAAAAAATATTTGATGTTATCCATATCTTGAACCGAATTTTAGAATATCTCGGAAACTACATGAATGTAATATTATTAATACTACATTTTAACAATCCCTCTGATCACCTAGAACTCTACACAAATCATAAATTTCCACA
Organism: Drosophila truncata; assembly: GCA_008042515.1. Taxonomy (NCBI): domain Eukaryota; kingdom Metazoa; phylum Arthropoda; class Insecta; order Diptera; family Drosophilidae; genus Drosophila; species Drosophila truncata. Next base: position 25,659 of record VNJQ01003449.1, on the reverse strand, counting down.
AAGTTTTTTTAAACTGTCTTTTCCGTTCTCTAAGTATAGTTAAATCTACTTCCGGGTACTTTAAAAGTGTGCTACCAGAAAGCAACATCATAGCGGTTGCGTTTAGCAATTAATGAGAGTTTTATTGCATACTGGATGGTCTAGAAAATGTAGGGCTGGTCTGTGGTTTCCCGTTTTATGGTTTTCTGTGCTCTTTCGTAGGATGTTTACATACTTAAATATAAGTACATATATATACCTACATATGTATATACATAGTAAGAAAGACATACTTCTACCAGTCTAAGGCTGTGCTTATTTAGTCCATTTAAAAAAGATTTCTTCGACTTTTATTTCATTTTTCAGCAAACTACCAGAGCTTATCCCTAATTTAATAATTACCTAAAACCATTTTGTGGGATCTGGTTTTTTTTCCACTTATTTTTGATTGCGTGCAATTTGCGCTGGGCCAATTGTTCATACTCTTGGTCTCGGGCGCATGGCATAGTTTTTGACCTTCCCCAGTGAGCAATTCTGCCAGTGGCGCGGTTGATAAATGACCACCGGGTAAGGGAGAGCTGCAGCCACCGGGAAGCTACACCAGGCGGTAAATCATGAATGCAGGCCACTGCTGATGCCTGCACTTCCTCATCATCGTCCTCGCCCTCGTCTCCACATACACCCACCCGCCCAAAGACGGCTGTCAGATGGCATACATCCGCACATTTTTCCGCCTCCGAAACGGTCTAAACCGCTGGCTCAGCTGCTCCGTGGCCGAAAATCAATCGCGCTCGGCATTAATCAAAAACCCATTTATCAGCTAGTGGGCAGGCCTCTCTCTCGGAGGTTTATTAGCTGCCGGCTGGCCACGGCTGGTGATTAGTTGAGCGTTAACCCCGGGTCGGTTCAGTTTCGGGCGCCAGTTCAAAAAAAGCACACGGAAAACCGAGACGGAGTGCAAATTGCAATGAATATTTCACGCGAAACGGAACTTGATGGGGAGAAATTTCGCAGGCTTGTTGGATGAATTGGCGTCCCGTGCCAGGGCCATTAATCTCGCCCAGCAGGTGACAATTGCCGGCTGCACTATCCTCAAATCCATTAGTGCTCCACTTTGTCCAAGCTAAGTGAAGTGAAGGTTATAGCACACCTACTATTTCACAAAAGAGATCCGATTGATTGTTGAACACGAAAGGAATCCAAACGCAATTAATTCCCTATCCACATATTCTACGTTTCATAAATAATAACTGCCCTACATGTGTGAGCACCTCACGCAAAAAATGAAAATAATTGGGGCCGGGAGTGAGCTCCGGCTAGGATTCCAAGTCAGTTCCGGGTCGAGTGGATCAGCAGCCAGTCGTGCATCGTCCTTGCGTACAAACAGGATTAAAAGCTCACAAGCGGCAAGGGAAATAAAAGAACCAATATCAAGCAGGATGTTGACGCTCAGTGCCCGTGGCCTATTGGTATGTCGCTTGTATTTATATAGCACTCGATAACAATCGCACTCTTTGATGTGATGTAACGTTGCCAAAACTTAGCAGGGAAACGAACTTCGCCATGCCTAGCGACCCCTTTGGATTTAAGATCCCTTATACAAAATATGATTGCTTACCTGGCTTTGACATTCTTATCCATATCTGTAAACAATTGAGAAGGCTAAGCTCGAGTGCTGAATACCCGGTCCTCAAAGCTTTATAGACTATTTTATGTATTCATATCATTCTTTTTTGATGAATGGAAAACATCTAAAAAATAATTGTTTCATCATTCAACTATTATACAAAATACGCGATTTTTTATTATTTATCTTCTGAACAAACTTGGCCATAAAATTCAAAATACTATGTTACACCCTTTTTAATAACAGTTTGGTTTAAAGATTTTAAAAACTAAAAGATGTTCCATACTAAAACATATTCAAACTTTTATTGTAAAAAGTGTTCTTTTATATTTTCAAGTAGACCAATCGTCTTGAAATTTTTCATTCTTTAACTAGTTTCCCAGGTTTAGAGATTGTCTTTTTTTTTGGGAAAATCGGTTTTTAATGCTATTGCCAATTTAAAATTACCTCGATAAGCTTGTCCTTTAACTAATGCAATTGAAATGTTTTTTGTGGGGAGTTCTGAGAACACAACTCACTTGTTTAGGGGCCACTGAAGGTTCTCATAAGTTATAGGTTATAGCTTGCCTAATTTGAGATAATGAGATAATGAAAAGTGTCATCGAGATTGTTAATTCTGTTATTATTCTATGGAGAATATTTTATTTACCTTATATGTGTTACGCGAATTGTAATTTGAATTTTATATATTTATATTATAAGAAAATGCTAAATATGTTTAGACTAGAATTTTCTTAGACTAATTTATCAAATTTTGTCTCCACATTTTAACCTTGGTATGTCATAAAATAAAAGGTTTGCTTTGAAATATTGCAAAGATTGTAGAAAGGGAATCGCTATATTTCTGGCTGAATTACCGATTTCACCCCGATTTACTTATCTTTCACCTCGCCTTTGGTGATAGAAATGCTAACGAACACAAGCCCATTTGACGAAATGAAGTCTGTATACATACATATTTGCAATATTAAGAAAAAGTTTAATTAAAGTCAGAGTGTTGAATGGTATGGATAATCTTTGGACATTTTGCTTAAGTTAAATGATAATAGAAAAACAAAAGAACTTTGCGCTCTTACGGCAGTGAGTCGACTAGTCGGCATGAAGGTGCTGTTGCCGACGCTTAGCCCGGCCCCGTCCAAGTTTTTTGGCCCGCAACTTCGCCATGTGGGACATAACCATGTAGCTACCAGGCAGAATTAGCAGCAGAAGGTATATCTTCAGGAAGAGCACCATGTCGAAGGTGATGTTCCAAGTGTTGGGCATTTCGACGGTGAAGCGCTTTGTCTCATCGATGTATGGAATATTCCGTAGTATAATGATGCCCTCGCATAGGATACCCATGGGGTAAAGCGGGATCCATATCGTGTAACGAAGCCAGGTGAGCAGGCCCACCTCTCGGCCCAGCAGCTGAGCGAGGTAGAAAGGATAGCTGGCGGGAAAACAGGAATAAGTCGTAATTGCCCAGAGTTTCTTTAATTGTTAGAGACACAACTAACTCACCGTACCAGCTCCACCAGCGACCAGATGACGAAAACATAGAAAACCACGGGCTTAGGGTGCATTCGTGGCTCCATGTCGATCATCAGGAACAGGATAAAGTTGCGCCCAGACACTTGGAAGAATGGAATCATTGGACTGCCTTTGGTGTAGCCGAAGAGTGGGTGCATAACCTCCAGATACTGCAGCAACTGCACGAATTTAAATGCGTTTCCCACATTGGCATACATTTTGCCGATACTCTCGGCGCCATCGCGGTAGTAGAGTACTCCCATGACCACCATCATGTACAGGTAGCCCACGAACATGGCCAGGTTGTAGAAAATCATGTAGACCTTTTTCGTTTTCTCTGCAACGGAATAAAATCATTCAATTAGGGTCGAATTCTTTGGATTGGCATCGACGCCCCGACTAACCCTTGATGTAGCCGAGCTCTCGCTTCTGCAGCTCGGCGTACTCCTGCTCGTAGTCCTCGCGTACGTCCCGCGGCTTCTCCTCCAGTTCCGCATCGTCCTCTGTTCGCCAGCGGTCAAAGTCTATCTTTAGCCAGTGAGGCTTCTGGGGAGTGGCCACCAGACGGGGCCACCAAGCAGGCTCTAGTTTTCGGATTTGCAGCTCGATCTTGTTGTCGCTGACCACGAAGCCCGCCGTCTCATCGTCAATCAGGGAGTAGAAGTGCAGTTGAAACTTGTAGGCATTCACCCCGCGGGCTCCGTAGCCGTTGGCACTGAAGTTCACTGAAACCGGCGAAAAGTCCGCGATGGCACCCTGCGAAAATGCACGGTACATAAGTATTGATTTTTCGCAGTTAACCCCAGTCAGGCCAGGGGGGACAGGCACGCTTACCTTGGCATCCTTGAGGTCAACTTTGAGCAGCAGGGTATTTTTGGTCTGCGACCAGTAGACAAATGGACTGAGGTTTGTCATTTTAACGGCTGAAAAATAAATTTCAAAACATCTCCTGATAACAGTGCTGCCAGTTTAGCTTTCTTCCGGCCTATATCTGGAAAATGGAAAAGTTTCTAAAGCTTTTGACTAGATTATAGCTTTTAAATAGCTTATTTTACACATATATATATTTTTTTTAATATTAGGATGATTTTTAATAGCTCCAATATCTGTATATTTTTTGTAAGAAACATATTTTTTTTTTTAATATCTCAAATGTTGTATTATGGGATTTAAATTCTTGAGCTATTTTCAGCAAATTATTTAGCGTGTTTTAGCTTATTTTTAGACAAAATGTAGCTAATACGGGAGGTCATAGCCATCGATATTACGATATCGATAATACGGAGGTAGGACAATATCGATTGTTCAGCCGCGATAGTAAACGTATTTATCTTTTTTAATTTTTCTGAAAACATTTTTACTAGGTCACTGAAAATAAGGTTTATTGTCCTTGAACCGTTACATACCGAACTTTCCATACTTCAGTAACTATCGATTGCTCGTCAATTGCGATAGAAATTGTGTTCACTAATTCAGGCTGAATGATGTGGAACTTTGTATCACAGTAACCAGGCTTTGCATGGCGCGAATTTTAAAAAGTGATAATAGTGTTTAAAAATATTAACAGGAAAATGACACGAAAAAAATTTCGCGAAGAGCATTAATGTGTTTAAATAAATGTATATATAAACATAAGTTTGTATAACTAAAACTCCTGGCAACAGAAACCATCTGAGATGAGGCTTTTGGTTGCGTATACGCAATGTAAGCAATATATTGTTTGGAAAAATGCTATCTATATGTTACATCTAAAATTATTAAAAATTCATAAAATAATTAATCAAATTTTAAAATTCATGACTAAGCTTAAATGATCTTTTAATTCTGTGGGTCTTGTACATTCAACGAAATTTTCGTAGTAGCTTTTTGCTAGCTTCGACGTACTATTTTGTCGCACGGTCATTTGATTTATGAGTCGCCACCGCAAGAGTCGGAAGTTGTCCTACAACGTGGCAAAAAACAAACAGAAACCAAAAAACCCTCAGCCCAGGCATGGGTCTTGGTGCTTTGTATCCTTCTGAGTTTAGGGCCGCGGCGAGGGTGTGTGGTGCCCGCCAGACATGTCAGCGCTGCCGCTGTCCCTTTCGACTTGTTTCCCTTCCGGGGGGCGTTGCTAAAACAAAAGGCGACAACTTGTCAGGCTGGTTTTGTGCCATTGGATTTTGTATTTACGAACTGGAGCAGCTACAGTGGAGCATACGCGTGTTAGCAGGATGAGAAATAGACTAGAGAAATTGCAATCGCTAATCACAATGAGTATTTTCTGTATTATCTCTCCCGCAGCCATCACCAGCACAATTTCATATCACTTTGCACCGACATCGGCACAGAATCGGCTGGAAGCGGTGGAAAATGTTGCGCTTCCTCAAGAATCGTTAGCTCCGGCGTCTGTCCAGGCTCCGACATCAAACCGCCCATCTATCTATATGTGTATATGCTTAGCTGTATCCGTATGCGTATCTGTATCTTCGTGTCAAGGTAAGTCCATATATGTTCCTTTATCTCCCAGAATTGAAACACCGTTAGAGTTGCAAAGTTCTCAGGTGCCCCAAATCAGCTTGAACTTTCCTGTCTCGCCCATTCACTGTCAGGAGTCACTGTTGCATTATTAAGAGTGCAATTTTGTAGCCGGCGAATACGAACAACGACCCTCCAATGGCAGTGACCCAAAAAATTATCCCAGGCTCCTTAATTATGCATGTCCTGCCGGTGACCTTTGTGTGGGTGCATGTGTATGGGAAGGTCAACCTCCTTAATAAACAGATGTTTCGGCTTGTCAGTTCATTGTAGCGGATACGTGCTCCGTCCTCGGCGTTGTAACGCTCCCACACTTCCTCCGTTTGATTGTCCCTAATCACCGTTAATGACATCGCTACATGCTTACATAACTGCCGTATTCAACTTTTATATATGGCGCATATATATCAAGATAAATAGAAGTGCGGCTGCTGACATTTCCCCTTCCCTGCTCCGCTTTGGTTGTTGTTTGTTTCCATATGTATTTGCTGCCGGCGCCCAAACAAAACGCAGCAAATGGTTAAGGTCAAGCCTAGGCATGAGTCGAGTGAGTGAGCATGAGCCGAAGGAAATCGAGTGGTGCGGGTCAGGCCACAGGAGTTTCCTCTGTGTCTATCAAGCGCGGCGGCACGCGTGTTGGTATGAGTTCATGTTATGGATTCGACAAGTAGACAGGCCATAAAACAAACCAAAAATATGAGTACACTGCTCGCCTTAATTTTCTGAAGGAGCTTTTTTAGTACACTTCGCTTCGTATTTTTATACCCTTGCAGGGTTTTATAATTTCAGTCAGAAGTTTGCAACGCAGTGAAGGAGACATTTCCGACCCTATAAAGTATATATATTCTTGATCAGGATCAACAGTCGAGTCGATCTAGCCATGTCCGTCTGTCCATCCGTCTGTCCGTCTGTCCATCTGTCCGTCTGTCCGATTATACGCAAACTAGACCCTCAGTTTTGAAGCTATCTAATGAAACTTTGCACGTAGCCTTCTATATGCTCTCACTCCTATATAAGTCGGAACGGGCCGGATCGGACGACTATATCATATAGCTGCCATAGGAACAATCGAAATAATGTTTGAAAAAAAATTATAACTTTTTCAGTTTTCAACATATAATCACAAAATTTGATATTTGGCCATTTATTATTGTTTCAGAATTTCGGATTAAGTTTCATGAAAATCGGACGACTACATATATCTTATAACTGCCATAGGAAAAATCGGGAACAGTAGGAACAAACGGCAAAATTTTTGAAAAAAAAATTAAACTTCGCTGTTTCTCAACATATTTTCATCAAACTTTGGATTTGGCCACTTAATATTATTCCAGAGTTTTGATTTAAATTTCATGAAAATCGGACGACTATATTCTATAGCTGCGATAAGAACATCAGCGAAATAATAGAAAAAATCATAACTTCGCTGTTTCTCAACAAATTATCAAAAGAAAACTTTTTTTTTCTATCAGTGTACATTTTTTATACCATGTACCAAAGGTACAAAGCTATTATAATTTTGCGCGAGTGCGATTTTCTGAAACAGGCCTAAATATTGGTTAGGACCACTAAAGGATTCGATAAAGCCATGTCCGTCTGTCTGTCCTTCTGTCCGGACAGTCCGTCCGCCCGTCTGTCCGTCTGTCTGTATGAATGCCTAGATCTCGGAGACTTTAAGAGCTAGAGACACCAAACTTGGGACTTAGACTTCATATATCTGTACGCAGATAAAGTTTGTTTTCAATTTTTGCTGCTCCCCTTTTTTGGGGAGCTATTTGAAAAAAACGTATATCTCCTAAATGTATAAAGTTAGGTAAACCATATTCACAACCTTGATGTATTTTATAAAAATTCACAGATTGCCTAAAATCATTGCGCTCGTGCCATAAATATCGGAGATATAGGCATTTTACTTTATACATATAATGTATATAAGAGGCAGCCCAGGCTAAGGGCTCCAAATAACACATGCACCATTGCAAGTGTAATCACATTCTTTGCCTGCATACATACAGCAAAATCGATCGGCGCCTTGTAATGGTACAGGGTATTATACTGGCGGGACACCCGACTGTATGTCCATCTTGTTGATAATAAATATAGCTTCTATGGTATTTATATTTCCTCCGAAATAAGACTTTTTTTTTTGAGGAACTGAAGAAACAACTGCTGCCAAAATTACCCACGCTTAATTAGGTCAAGGTAAAATCTTGGCCTTTGATAGCTTTGTGGACTGTATGATCGAGAAACTAATAATGAGGATGGGTCAATATGAGAAAGTTAATAAATTATAGAAAAAGCATACGAAAGTATAGTGTAATATTAGTCAGGATTATGTTTTTAGATATCCAAAAGTCAGGTTATTTTAAAGGCGTCTTTATAATTTGAGCAAAAATTCCCCTTTGGAAAATGCATTTATGTTTGCTGAAATAGTAACTACAATACTTCAGGGTAAGATAAACCTTGGGTTTGCATCCTTAAAGTCTTCTACAGTGCTTTTGAATAAATATTTATAATAAACCCCCACTTTGTCTTATAATTAAAGGTAGGCATGAATAAATTATTAATCTAAGGCAGATGTGGGCACGAAATATACCGACAATTTATTTCAATAAGTATAGGAAAATATAATTAAAGTTCTCGTATCATTAAATAAACCCACATAAACTTTCCCACAATAAAATGGAATATCGTTCAACTGCACTACCTCCAAGGACACAAATTTAATTAGGGACATACTTTTTACTACAAATTTAAATGATGTTTGGACTGCTGCAATTACTATCAAGTATTTACATTCCCACAAGTCTTGCCAGATCTCGTGTTACCTGATTTCTCGGTATTTTCGGCTCGACCGGTTGTTCGGTGATGAGCACCTCGGTGGTGGCCAGCATAGAGGCTATTCCCGCAGCAACGCTTACGGCGGCTTGCATCACGTTTGTGGGATCGACAATCCCACGTGCATAAAGATTGCAGATATCTCTGGTAGCCGCATCGAACCCAAAGCTACCACTTTCGGCAAGCACTTTTCGGACGACTTCGTCGGGATCCGCACCCGCGTTGAGGGCAATCGTGTAGGTGGGCAAGTGCAGGGCATCCCTTACGATCTCCCTGCCCATCTGACGTTCCGGCACTTGCGCTACCGGCAGGTTTTGTAGGGCGGGAATGCAGCGAAGATAGGCGCAACCGCCACCAGGAACAACACCATCAAAAATGGCCAATCGAACGGCGTCTATGGCGTTGCTGAAGCGAATCTTCCGCTCTTCCATTTCCAGCTCAGAGCTGCCTGCCACATGGATGGTGGCCACATGGCCCTGCAGGCGACCCAAACGCGTGTTTAGCTTGTCCAGTTCCTCGTCTGTGACGGCTTCGCCGATTAGCACTTGGAGGTGCCCAATCCGGTTCTCAACCTCTTCCTCGTTTGCATTGATCGGTTGAAAAAGGCTTGTGCTCTTGGCATCTACGAATACCGAGACAACCTCACCCAGGTCGTCTTCTGTGAAACTCGCTAGCCAGGCTGCGTCCTCCAGCAGAGTGGCACCTACCGCCACGGCCACATCTCGCATCTCCTCGCGCTGCTCGTCGCCGAAGCTGGGGGCCTTGACTGCGCACACCTCAACATGACCCTGCATGATGTTAAGGACCAGAGCCTTCATGACATCGTTGGCAAAGTGCGGAGCAATTATCAGGAGAGGCTGTTCCCTCTCCTTGGCCATCTCCAAGGCTGGCAGAATCTGGCTCATCTCATCTATCTTGACCAACGTGAGCAACAGCAGGCAGTTGCCTAATTGCAAGATATTGCTACTAGTCGACGTTGCAAAGTAAGGCGAACAGTAACCGGAAGGCAGTGACAGACCCTCATGGATCTTAACGAAGTCTACGCTGCTGTGCGATTTCTTTATCAGGATCACTCCGTGTTCGCCCAGCTCCAAGATCGTGTCGCCAATCAGCTCGGCCTCCTGCTCGTTCCCATTCAGGGACACCAAGGCCACGGCTTCCACCTGGCTGATGGTCTCCACCGGTTCGGACATCTCCGCCAAGGCCTCGCACACGACCCGAGATGCCTCCAGGATGCCCTCGCGCAGCAGCTGTACGTTCAATTGACCAGCACGGGTCGCCTGAATGCCCTGGCAGACCATGGCGCGTGCCAGGATCGCGGTCGTGGTCGTGCCGTTGCTCACATCATTATTGGTACTGTTGGCCGCCTGGCGCAGCAACTGGGCGCCCAGGTTCCAGCGTCGGTCCTTCAGCTGAACATTGTTGGCCACCGTGACGCCGTCCTTGGTGATCCGCGGAGAGATCAGTAGCTGCTCAATGAGCACGTTCCTGCCCCTCGGCCCTAAGGTGGGGGCCACAGCATTGGCCATAATATTTACGCCCCGCAGGAGCAAGCTGCGGGCTTCACTACCGAACCTAACGTCCTTCGCGTAGTTTCGCACACACATCCATCCATTCCGGGTTAAATCCTTAAGCATCATGAATTTATAAATTAAACTATGATTGGTCGTCAATTTAGGGGATAAAAAAATTAAAATTAAAATTTCCAGCAAGTTTTACATGGAAACAGTAACAGCAAATGTTACTAGCTTATAGAAAAATGTTAGTTTTTAAAATATAATTTCATAATTCTATTTTAATCGTAGTTTCAAAAGAAAAGGGTATTGAAAAGTCGCGCATGTCATTATCAGCCTTTATTATGTTACAACTTGTTTTCCTTTTTGTCATTTTATTTTAACAACAAATATTACATTTGCGCCATGTTTCCTGCTTGTTTTTCGACTTTCGTTTATTAAATGTGGCGTGCACGTGTTGGTAAACTAACACAGACACACACGCACACACACACAGCACAGACAGGACTCACTCTCGCCCAGTCGCACACCAGACACGACAGTCGCCACTCATACACAGACGCGTTCCAGGCAGACAATGTGATTCCGACATTAATATTAACGTTAAAGGAACAACAACAAAACGCTCATCAAACATGCGGCGTTTAGTACGCAAGCACACACACATTCACACGCACACACACACTCTAGCTGTGTGTGTGTGTGCGAGAGCGAGCGAAAGAGCTGTCGCCCATTTCCTTTCGTCCTTTCGCCTCTTTCCGGTGCTTTGAAAGTTTCGCCGCTCGTTTTTCGTTTGGGGCTTGTTTTTCTTTTTTTGGCCCTTCAGTTGGCAGCGAGCATTTCCTTAAGGCAAACGCGGCTCTGATTTGCCCTCCGCGAGTGTTCTGTGTGTGTGCCAGGACTTCGATTTGATTCAGATACTTCGAAGGAGTACTCGGACAATCGCGTAACGCTTCCCAGTGTCGATCATGGCTCTGGTGGCCCACCGAATGATGCTGCCCGCGCGGCACCGTCGCTCCACCACCCAGCAGGTGGCCCGCAACAAGGTGGGCGTGCTGCTGGTGCCCAGCGTGGCGGACTACTACGGCGGCGATGGGGTCCCGCCTACGGCCACGCCCCTGCCTACGCCCGCGGTCTCGCAGCTGAACCTGCAGCCGGATCCGCCAGAGCCAGCCGTGGATGGCAGCGGCAGTGGAAAAGTGAGTGCAACAAGTCGGTGCAACGTTCCAGATTCAGTGTGCAAAAGCGTGGAAAATGGAAAGTGGAAAACGGAAAATGAGAATTCCTTTTGGGAGGCAGTCGCGCCCGCCCATTTCCTGGCTGACTGTCTGACTTTCCTCCGACTGGCGCCAACTTTATGCCGCTAAGTTTTGTTGTTCTTGGTCATGGTCGGGATAAAGAATGTTGACTCTCTCTATATTACGTATACGACGTGTGTCTGTGACGAATATTTAAGTGCGTGAGTGACAAATTTTTAATACACAGACAGCCGTGGTTTAGAAACTTTGTAAACTATTTTTGTTATTTTATTTTGTTTTAATTTTCTACAATACATTTCGAAGCCTAAAATTACTTATTTGTGGAGAAAAGAACTCTAATATAAACATTGTATAGGGTTGTTGCCTTTTCACTATATTAGTTGCGATTACCCTCGTTCAGAACTAACGAATCGGTAATAAAATATCAATTGAATAACAAGTTAACGTTAACAATCATCCTTAAAAAAATAAGACAATTAACTATTGTTTTACCTGATCCTGGATGTATACAATTTTCAGCGTTTTTTCGGATTATTATCTAGTTTTACTTATAAAGATTTTTTGTTGCAAAACTACATTAGGCGAAAAAAATCGTTTAGACATTAACTAATGTAATTCTTCCCAATGGAATTTTGTAAAAATAATCAGAAAACAATTAGTCTGTCAAAAAACAATATTTGCCTTGATTTCATAGATTACACCTTTGTAAATTACACGTATTTATAAACTTCCATTACTATGCTTTTGTTTTGGTATCCACCCAGGTAATTTCCGTAGGACAATTAAAGTAAATTGAATCCAATTCCATGATTTGATTAATAGAAAGCCAAGTGACGAGCTCGGCTAAATATAAGTATGTGTGGCTCATCCACGCCCCCTTCCTGACCACAAATGGAATTTTTAATTCCTGCCTGGCATTGGCCATAATTGAATAGGACTGGTTTTTGGGCTGGCTTTGTTTTCGTTCCGGACGGAGTGACACCTTTCATTATTCCGGTGTTACGATGCGTGACGAACTGGTAGCTGACCAGTGCTCAGCAGAAGCTCATAATTTATTAAATGCATCGGTTGAACGAGGGTGGCGGTGCTGACACCGCTTACACCAATCAATAAGTCCTAATGCATAGCCTTGACATGGTATTAATAGAAGGGAGTTAAATTAGCACATTTCGAGTTGGCTATTTTTACAAATATGGATTTATATGACTTTTGATATCACTGATAGCTGACGGAGCTAGTTTCTTTCGTTATAATTCTTATATACACATATTTAGGATAATATTACAAAATTCGATAATGCACTAAAGAGTTAACTGAGGAGAGAGTACTCAGCCTTTCCCTACAACGTATCATAAAAACGTGTCTTAAAAACCATAAATAACTAAATTAAATTTTCTGTTGTGGGGAATATAGAATATTAAACTATAATAATGTAAAGAAAACTCACCATAATAAAGACATGAACCAAGAAAGCTTTTGTTGCCAGCTTTCACATTTCCCATATGCAACTGCAGCTTTTGGAAAAGCGCGGCTTTTCCGACTAACAGTAAACTTTAAGCTATGAACACATGTTTCTACGGATTCGTTTCATTTTGCAAATGTAAACCTAAAGCTTATGCCGTTGTTACACAGACATCTCAATCTTCGACTGGTACTACAAGCCAACTTGTTGACGCATTCTCCTCACGTTTATGTTTACTGTGATTTTGTTTATATATTTTTCACGATTCCACCGAACCGCTTGATAATCAAAAAAAATACTGGTCTAGGGGATATAATATTTTTCATTTGATTCAGTTTCTTGCCGGCAATCAGCCGACTCGCTTAGAGCTCTCTGTGATCTTAGAGGGAGCAATGCAATCGGGAACCGAATTTGTGACTGCTGCCTATGTGGAAATCGGCAACGGTAATCACGTTCACCGAACTACCATGGATCCTGTCCAGACCAACACGACTGGGGGGCAGGTGAATGAAATAATCAAGGAGGCAGCCAAGGAGTATGAGATGGCGAAACGGCAGCGATTTTTGGGAAAAGGAGGCTGTGATGCAAATATCAGAACTCAACCAGTATTAAAACAAAGCCATGTTTATTTACAAAAATAAGAAACGACTGAGTAGACTCTGATATTAGTGCCTTGAGTAAATACAATAAAAATAAAATAATAAATAATTCATTGATTATTTTTGGTTGCATTGAAATTCCATTAAAAATGTTCGCTGCTCATTCGATATGCTATGTGGCCGCCTACGAGGAAGTAGATGGCCGCCAGCAGAATCCGTCGCTTAGTCTGACTGCTGAGCACCGCTGTGAGATGGAGGTGACGAACATAATCCTTTCAGCTCAGAGGGAACACGAGGACCGGATTCACAATCAAGTAATAGCTACCATGAAGGAGCGCGCGGACCAGGAATTACTCAAGCGTCAAGATATTAATCCATTCCCGCAAAATTTGATCAGGGACCCAATGGTCTGCGATGAGGAGGTTAGGGCACTACTTGACTTGGTTGCCTCGATGGAAGGCGATAGAGAAAATGATGACGATGACGAGGATTACTGACTGCCTTATTTATATCAAGTGCATAAGTTGACAGAATCAGGAGAAGCTAATAATTGATCAAATTACTCACTGGAATAAAAAACAGAAAGCCTGAAATGCAATTAACTCAAAGTTACCCGGTTTTTTTTAAGGTGTTTGCTGTTCCGCGAAATATCCTGGTCCCTGCCTTATCCATAGTTTCGCTTAATATTTACATTCCCGACTGGCACATCGCTAGAAGTAGTATGTCATTGGGTAACACAATTATTTAGTTTAAATTTCTCGAATTAATTTGTTTTATATCGGTTGATAATAGGGGTAACATCGCAATTGGACTTTGTAACCTCCTTCATCGGAGTTGCCCTCTTAAGTATGCTACAGGTTTTCTTTGTTTAATTCAATGGCACATCTAATTATACATTGAGTATTAATTAATTAATAATTATAAAGGATAAATATTAACAAAAATAGTAAAAAATAAAAAATATAATTTGCTACCATTAAATTAAAACTAACTAAAAAGAAAAATAGTTTTAGCAAGTCATAAATTACATACTTATGTAAGTATTTTTCAAAAGAGTAAGACTTTTCAGTCCAAGCCAAAACAAGAAATAGTATTGTTCGTATTCGTAGCCAGGTTACTTCCAAGGTATTGTGATAAAATCTTCCTTTTAATCCTGCCATTAATTAATTTTAAAATAAGCTCAACTTGGCTCTAGTATGGACACCTGTGCACAGCTCTTGAGTCCTCTGTGATTTGACAGCTAATTATGTTTAACTCATTCATCGGATTAAAGCACACTATCTTCCCCTGACCAATCTAATCTGATCTTAAATTCAGAAATACATAGGAGCTTACACAGATTTATTTACAAACGATGTGGGTGGCATAAATAATACAGCAATGGCGCTGCCTGGCGATTACCCTGATGATGATGATGGGAGCAAATGAGCAAGGTCTCGGGTGCATCTTGTAAGTCGCATGGCCAATTGTCATAATTTATGTAACGCAGAGCCGAAAAACCAAGCAGCCAACGTTTTGTCCCGCCTGAAACTTTAATTAAGTTGAACTTATCTATGCCTTACACATGAGACTTCGGTGTGAGCGGCCCAGCCTCCCCCCGGCCCCCGGCTCTCGCACACAGACACACGCCCGCTTCACGCGTAAGCTAGAAAACGCTCTCAAATATGCAAATGAATGTGGCACTGGCACGTCAAATGTGGCTTTACCCCCGCAAACTCGCCCACTCGCCCACACACAGATAGGCTGGCACCTTGGGGAACATGCATTTTGGTCATGTTTACTATGTCAGTTAGGATAACGACGGAATGCAGTTGAGTGTGTGCGTCCGAGTCAGCGAGCTTTTGCACAGAGCGAAATTTCTCGAGGACTTCTGAAACAGATGGTCTTACTGATGTCACATGTTAATTAATGAATTAACAATATAGCAAGGCGTGGTTGAACCTCGGCTTCAGTTTAAACATTTTACAGTATGAAATATTTTAAAAGCTGGCTATAAATGTTTAAATTAATATTTATTTTCAATTTATGATTTAATTATTTACTTTATAAACAATATATTGATCTTCTTATATGATCTTAGAAAGTAATATTTCCTCTTACGATCCAAACTATTTTTTTAGCAGTGTCTAAGGTCAGCAAATTAGGCCAAAAGAGAGGCGCTCAGAGAACGACAGCTGCTATCAGCTGTTTGCAACGCCCACGCACAGCTGAGCGACACCGAGAGAGAGCTTTCGCTCAGCAGGAGTTGTGCACTCGGCTCATCTCGGCTCACTCGGCTCGTATCCTCTCGTATCGGCACCCAGCTCGGCTCTCTACCTGGCCGAGCTTCGTCCTGGCTTTGTTTACATGCCTTCAGCAGCGCCTGCTGCTGCTCCCGAGCTCTTGGGCCGCTCCTGCTGCTGCTGCTGCTGCAGGACGAGCGAGAGACCCACTTCGGGCAGAGGCTAGCGCTTTCAATTTCGTTCAACCTGAATCCTGAATGCGGAAAACTGAAACTGAAGCCAGCCGAAAACGAGTCCGATTCGCACTCGCATTCGCCATCGGCGGCGGTGCTCGCTTTCAATTTCGCCTCGTTATTCGTTGGTGGCCGCTGGGCGGCCTCAGTCGTGTTTTTGTTGTGCCCGTCAGTGCGCGTCTCCTGCTGGCTCCTGCTGGCCTGGCTCCTGCCCTTCGTCGCCCTCGTCGCTCGACAGCAGAGCTCGGGAGCTGCAGTCCGCGACGCGTCCGCGCCTATAAAATATGAATTTCTACCATTTTTCTACTCGTCCGCAGCAATACCAATAAAGAATAAAATAATAACAGGCGTACGCCAGGCGAAAACTTGAGTTGAACGCCCACCCAAGATAGTTGTGTGCAGAGGGAATGCGTTTAATAATTGATTCGGTTCCCAACTGGCTGGGTGCGGTGGGAGTTTCGTGCAGAATAAATAAGGCAAAAATTACAGTGCAAATGTAATAAGGAATTGCAATCACAGCCGTATCAAGGTGACCACAACAATCCGATCCCCAAGTCCTGTAATTGTCACTCAGACATCGTTGTCCACTAGCCGTGCCCTTGCCCATCTACGTCTCCGTGCTCGTGTCCGTGCCCTGCAGGTAAGGAATACAGGAGCCAAAAGGAGGAGCTGCTGACTTCCAAGCACGGTGGACTCGTCCTGAGTGACAACTGCAAATATGCAAAGCTAACGCAAACAACACAATCAGAAATTAATCAATAATCAAAAGAAACCCGATTGAAAGCCGAACCTTTTAAGTCTTACCGTCAATTACTTTGATTGGCAAGTGTGCATTATAAAGCGAATTTCAAAGGCCGAAAAAATAAAATATATTAAAATTGATCACAAATCTAAACTGAATAATAATAAAAATATATATTAAATAATCAAGTAATAGATTCGAAATATAACAAAAATATATAAAAGTAAGAACTAATAAAAAGATGTTCTATGCGTAATAAAATTATAAATACCCTAAGCCAAAAACATTAACACAGAATGTAAATAATTAAATAAAACGATGGCAACTTATCACTACTAATTTTTCCCTTACAAAGGCATTTAAATTATCAATTCAGCTGTGAAAGTTTTTGGCAACAAAATCAATCAGGCAATGCCAATCTGAAGAAGTCTTTATATAACCTCAAAGAAATCATAACGAACACATAATGATAAATTGAATTATGGATAATAACAAATAAGAAAAGGAAACCTGAGACTGCCAAGCTGAAATAAACAAACGAGGCAAAAATGGAAGGAAGTTTGTATACACACATTCAAGAATGTCTGCGACGTATGACAGATGCTAGCAATAAGTGGCCAACAACAATCCGGCCAGACAGCATGAAAAATGATAATGACAGCCGCCGCCTAGCATACGTGAAAAGTGATTATACACACGCCCATACTGTGTGTGTGTGTGTGTGTGTTGTGCCCATCCTCAATAAATACAATCGAGCGATTTATTGAGGCTGAAATATTAATTGAAAAGGGCCTTTGACTGCCATACCACCATACATAGTTCTCGTACCGATTAATTCCGACCACTTAGCTGCTGTCGTTGTTTACCTGTGAAGTGTTGCTAATTCGGTGCTGCCACAGGAGCGTTACTCATTTACGAGCAATTACATCAACACCACAATCGTTTTAATTAGGCCGAGCCCACAGACATTCGCACTCATGCAGGCTGCTGGCTGCTGGCTGCTGGTTCCTGGCTCAGTAGCGAAAGTATCTCGCCTCGCATCTTGAAAATATGAAAAAATGCAAATAAAAAGTTTGAGTTTCCATGTGAAAGTTTTCCCTTTTCGCTTTTTGAATCTCGCTTTTGGCAGTGGCGTCGTCATCGTCGCCGTCGCCGCTGTCTGCCAGTCGAGACAACTTTGTTCAGGTGTTGTTGGTTGTTTGTGGCACACGTTTTTCGTGTTGTCGGTGGAGTGCCGAGGCAGTTCTTCCCACCTTTGACCTTTTGCATTTTGTTTTTGCAGGCACTCGCAGCTAAAAAATATATGATATAATTTTTTTGGAAATAATATCAAATTATCTTTATTATATTGAAAAGTTTTACTCGAGAAATAAGTTACAAAAAAGTCAAATATCTAAACTGAACAAATATCCCTTTTTAAGTTGTGTATGTAAGCGGAGGCTTATAGGATTATTGATCGAAGTTACTTCGCTCCAAGTGATTAAGTGTGGTCTTTAAATAATTAATGAGATTTTTGAAATATATATATTACTAACGTATTGCCAGATTTGTTACGCTTATAATATCCAGTTTCATTTATATTTTCATTCCTTTTAAGAACTATTTAAGATTAGTCTTTGAATTTAAATGGTTTATAAAGCGGTTTATAAAGATGTTCTCAATTTTTTTAACTCTTTCCATACAGCTTTGAATATTTATCTGTCATAAGAAAATAAGATTTGTGAATAAAAACTGGCAAAAAACATTTACAGTTTTTGTGTACTGTATTTTGGAATATACATTAAAAGCTTACGATTCTTTCTTGCTATTCAAATATGTATAACGGGATTTTATTACTTCACACATCATTTTGCAGTTGTTTATCCATTTTCTGGTAATACCAAAAATAATATATTTTGTAATTTCATTTCAAACATTTTTTTCTAGAAATCCTAGTTTATGGATTCTGAATAAAATGATTTACTTGCAGTTTCTTAATAGATATTTTGAATCTCGATTTATTTTAAAGTGAATTCAACTTTAATACATTTATTTGTAATACATTTTGTATAACTTTTTATATATTTATTTTTCAAAAAGATATATTTAACAACTCATTGTTCAATTAATCATTAGGTCGATCTTTACAAATATGAATATATTCCCAGTAAATTGGTTTATCATCGTTTATTTATATTTTAATCATCATGTTATTGGCGTGCTCTTACGTTTATATGTATATTTTTGAAACCTAAAGCTAGCCTTTTATTTCTTAGGACAAATGGGAAACTCATTGTGCTTTCTCCACAGAAAGCTATCAAATATATTTCAGCTTGTTTTAAGTAAACAGTTATTCTTGCACCACACTAAATAATTAAATATTTAAATCATTTTTATATTCATTTCGGTCTCGTCGAAATCCATGTTGGGCTAAGGACCTTTCCTTACTCCCGCCGTTGACCTTCAGGGAGCGTTCGGCCCCGTTTGCTCGGTTACCTTCCGTGTCTAGAAATAATTTTTCAAAATTCAGTTTTCGCTAGACCAAGGAAGGAAGCTAGACTAGTGCAAAGTGGCCAACCAGCAAACGCATGCGAATTAAATGCTTGCGAAAAGGAGGCCCAACGGGTGGCAGCTGGGGTGTTGCCACTCATCGCACAGGCTGCCATCAGCGAACGTGGCCATAATTCAAACGACGCGCAAACTACTTAATGTTATTAGATGTGTCTTGTTGGGGCCAGCCTTCCGGCCCAGTCACGCCCCCTCTGCAGCTGTGGGGGCTGGAAAACTTTAGCCTGGATTTTCTAACAGTGTGCTATTGTGACCGTGTGTTTGTGTTGGCCAAGTTTATGCTGATGTTGCTGATTACAGCTGCCACTGCTCGGGATCTTGGCTCATGTGGTAGACCGCCTTTTGGCGATTCGTCCTGCTCTGTTTTTTGCCTTCCGATTTTTTTCTGTTCTGAACTTTCCGTCGTTGACATTCCGTTTTCAGCATTTTTTGTGTGTGTGCCAGTATGTGCGTAGATATTTCACTTTTTCCTTGGCCAGGCCTAAACCTGTTTGGCTGCAGGTACTGCATTTGAAATGGAATATGGCAGACATTTTTACGGTTGAGATAAGCTCGGCGCAGTTGGCTGGCTCCTGCGTTTTGAGCTGCCTAACTTCTCTGATTTGTTGCCTGTTTCCATCTAACTCGATGGAAATGTCTCCTTTTCTTTACTTTTCGCATTTCTAGAGAATAAAATTTCTAGTTAACTTTAAATTACGTACTTTTCTTATTGATTTCTGCATATTAAACATTCAGCTTGAGCAAAACTTTTCCATTAATCCAGATTCAAGAGTTTTTGAGTTATTTACTGCACCATTATTTTGCTTACGTAATGATCGAGCAACACTTGGCAATCTCAAGTTATAATTAGCGTAAATTGGAGGCAACCAATCAGGCAATGTGCAGCACTTGAAAAGTTTTAGCCAACTTGCAGGGTCAGCACGCAGTTTTAGACAATTTGGCAGCTGAATGCACTTTCGCTATACGTTGGTTTTCCCATGGTCCATGGTCGTATTCGATATTTGTCAGGTTCTGTTGAGATTTTAAGTCGGGCAGATTAAAGAGTGAGCCCAAACAAAAAAGATTATTTGTATTTGGCAAATTTACGCTTATTGACAGAGCAGGGAAAGGAGAGAGGAAGAGGGGGCCATGTTACAGCCATCAGCTTTGGCCCGGTTTAAGGTTGTTTATGGCCTCAGCTTGTGTGGCGATAGGCCTGTCATTTATTAACTAGAATTTGCATTTAAGCTGCTCGGGCGAGGTGCTGCCGAGAGGCAGCCTAAGAAAACATCAGCTAGGACAACAAATTAAGCATAGCATATTCATGCTGTAACGACGGAGAGCTGCGCCCAGTCTTAAAGATGTTTAAACACAGAGCTTTATCAAGATCCCCAGTATATTCCGACTAACCCTTAACTCAGGCAGGGCAAACAGGCTCCGAATGACTGAGTGGCTAATTTGAAAATAGGAGAGCTCTCGAAAAACCCCTGGACTTGGGATACCGGGTCTCTTTTTCCCTACCTTCTGATTTGCCTGCCTGCCTGCCTTCCCAGCACACTTTTCCATTTGCTTTAACTTTTAAGTGTTGCTTTGTTTTCCATGCCTCCCTCCGCCTTCGTCTGCGAGTGAGGAGGCTGCTCCTTGCAAGGACCTCGAGCTCAGGCCCAGACTCGCTCGTCGAGCTGTTGACATTGTGTGCGGTTATTGTTGCTGCTGTGCGCCAGGAAGCAAACACTCTACGCCTACTTAGGCAGCTTCTCTGCTGCCTCTTTCTCGGCGGCGCTTGTAAAGCTTTGTTTTCGCATCTGGAGGCTGATGCTGCAGTTCCTCGGGCCTCCGGCTCGAGCTCGAGTGGCTGTCCTCGAAAATACCTGCCAGGGTCATTTGTTCATTTGCATTCGCATGACTGCCGTCTTTTTTGCATTTAGCATTTAGCATTTAGCATTTAGCATTTACCATTCTGGCCGTTGTCCCCAAACGAATGCGCTTTAAAATAATTAAAACTTGTGACGCAAAAGCGAATGCAAATGAGAAGGCGAGTGGCAGCAGCAGCAGTGGTGGCCCTGTCCGGTGTCGGAGTCAAATGAATTGGCATGTGTCGTGGCAAAAGTCTAAAACTAATTGGGTTATGTCCTCCCCAGATGCTCGTTGTCAGGCC
Organism: Drosophila truncata; assembly: GCA_008042515.1. Classification (NCBI taxonomy): domain Eukaryota; kingdom Metazoa; phylum Arthropoda; class Insecta; order Diptera; family Drosophilidae; genus Drosophila; species Drosophila truncata. The sequence continues at coordinate 4,474 of VNJQ01003449.1, read as the reverse complement.
AGCTTAGTCCGGCTCAGGCCCGAGCCTCAGTTCCTCGGCTCCTCAGCTGTCCTTTGTCCACAAACAAGCGCATCGCCCCTGACGTTGATGGCTCTTAAACTGCACTTCATTTGCAGCACCACACACTAGTGTGGGGCGAGGCGAGCCGAGCCGAGTGGCAACAACGGTCGGATTGGGATACAAATCCGGGTCCTAACAGTTGCTTTCAGCTGTTTACGGCCATCTACAAGATGCACAGACACATTTGCCGGATACCTGTGTCTGTCTGGCCAGCGGTCACTGCATAATTTAGTGGAACCCTGCCCTCGTTGACCGAAATTCGTATTGTCCATACTGTTTTGTGGTCGGCCTTGGACATCGGAATCTGACAATGTTTCTGTTAATGTAGTTTTAGGAAATGCACCATAGCAATAATGAGGTTAGTTAAAAGAAATAGGATTTGATTAATGCTATTTTATTGGTGCTTCCCTTGGTCAACTATAATTAAAAGTAACTTTAAAGTACTGTCACCTTTAAACAACTGAAAATCATATAAATTTGTGAAGTGTTAAGGAACCATAACGATACGAATGCTGCTTAATTTCTTACAGATTAAAGATTTATTCAATACTTAAAACACAAAAAACCGCGATTGATAAATCAAATTGTCGATGGAAATACGACTTTATTTGTGAGGTTTTTGTATTCCAAATCTGGTTAACCAGCCATTTGATCAGACTGAGGTGCAAGCTGCTAGGTGCGGTGTCAACACGGCATTGTGTGCATGTTACATTTTCCATTTCCCGCCTGCATTTGCATAACGCGCTGCTCTTCCGATTTCCACCTGGCTGACTGGTCTGTGACAGCCAACTGCCATTGTCGTCGGACCTGCGACCAGGGACCAGGGACTGGGTCCGTACGAAAAGGTCGAGGGACAAGTTGAGTAGATACGATAACAATGACAGTGACGGGTACTGGGGTGATGGCTGATGGCTGATGGCTGTTTGCAGTGGTTGTTACTGTGTCATTCGATGTATTTACACAGCCATATTTGTGTTATATCGCAGAGGTGACTGCTTTTCCCCTGCTCTCTCCCCAATAAACAACAACCATAATGGGCTGTTATCATTGGGGCGGAGCCAGGAGGGCGGGACCTTTGTTTTCTGATTTGATTGTGTCAGTGGGAGCCGCCCCCTGCGACCGTTGAATCAACAAGTCCTCCACTCTCATCCTTATGGGTTTATCTGGTAAAAAAGGGAAGGGAAAGAAAGGCTTGTAAATGACAAGGTTGCAAGTTTAAAGGGGCGCACAGAAGAGAGAGAGAGAGAGAGAGAGCCCGGGAAATCGGGGAAAATCAATCATACGCCAAGTGTGTCAATATGTCGGGCATTTTATGCAGACCCAGTCATTGTCTTTGGGTTATCTTAATATTATTTTCTATACGTAGTATATTCCATTCTCCCTGCCACGAGCCGGGCCTTAGGTCAGGTTGTCTAAACAAAGCTAACCTCGATTCGCTGCCCTTTTTGTTTGCTGTTGCTGCTGTTTTTGCCACGGCGAGCAAAGGACAGGGTCTGCTTCTAACAAAATGACCCCAATACTGGTAAAACAATAAATTGTGAAATTGTTGAGAATGCAAAGATGCAAAAATAAATTCAGAGACTTCGACACCCGCGCACAAAGAGGTCAGCAGGCCAGGAGAGAGATAGAGCAGCAGGAAACTATGTAGCAAAATGCCGGTGCAAGTTTCAAGTGGGAAGCAAGAGTGAAATTGGAGGGAGTGGGAGAAGGGGCGTGGTCAGTTTGGTTGCAAACTTCTCGGCTAGAGCCGGGCGTGATATTTTATGGCCTTCGAGGACGAGCGCTGCGAGTAAATAAAAGTTGCCATTATAATTTGGAAGCTCTCTGGAGGGGCAGCAGGAAAGCATAAGCCAAGATAAATAATCTAGGCGACCAAGGTTAGAAAGCAGCTTCCAATAGCTTCATCAGAAATCAAGCAGAAACTGGAAAGCCCTTTTAGGGGTCTATAAATATAATCCCTTGTTGTATTTAACATTATTTTATTAATATTTTCATCAAAAGAAACAAAGAATAAACGCGTAATATTAGTTTATTTACCTAACAGTACCAACTTTTGACTAAAAATTCAAAAACGTCCAATGAGCGTGCCTCTATTACCCCTTTAAAAAAATCCCTTGGCCCATAAACCTCTATGCGAATGCAGTCATTAAGCAGCACCATAAAAAGCAATAAACACGACGGGCTTCACTTGCACTTTATGTCATTTGCACCGGACTCGGTTTCCATGTGCGCTTAAAACGGACTGAATGGTCCTGGCTTTGCCACTTCTCCCTTTTCCCTCCCGGTTTTTTGCTTCAACCTCATTGTAGCCATTTCCCAGGGCCAGTGTAATGGCCAATGGCGACCAGGCCAACTCCAGCACAGCACTTTATTGAAGTTTTTTTCCAGCCAATGCATTTTTTCCTTTTTTGTAATTCATGTGGCCGTGGGGTTGCTCCATAACTGGACTGGGGCTAGGGACTGGGCCAGCCTGTTGCCTTATTGCCTGCGGTGCATCGGCTCGCTTCGGTGCTTTGTCTTAATCTGAGACTCATTCTACGCAACATTGCGCTCTCGTCCGGCTTTAAGGGCCGCAATTAAGCAGAATTTATTTCATACGTAATGGCTGGTTGGTTACAGGTTCAGCATGGAAAAATGGCAATATTATGTGTGTAGAATTTGAGATTAAATGAAGGAATAAACTAAGCCTCAAACTAAGCACTCTTTATTACACAGAGTCTTCTAGACAAGCATACAATATTTTTATCCAAGGAAAATTGATTATTTATAGGTTTTAAATTGAAATTGTTATCTTATCGAAATGAAAAATGTATAATTCGTCTGTTATCCTGAAGATAGTTTACATTTACATATTTCTTAACGTCTGAAGTCCCATTATTCCAAGCCTCAGGCTAGAATTTATTACAATTTACTTAAAAGTGATTTATAAATCGAACCTTTTCAGAAATCAATTATTATAATTTTTTAAGCATCATTCTAAAGGTCTTTAACACCCAACATTCAAACGTTGTGCTGTTCAAGTTCAATCATCCCTTAAACTGACAACTCTGGCACTCACAGAGAACTCTATGAACTTGGTCTGACATGCAGGTTTCCAATGGATTTTTGGCTTTTGGGCAAGTGTCTGATGCCAAGACGGCGACCCCTGCACGTCAGTCCATGTCCGTGAATCAAGTACACGAGCCTAGTGTCAGTTTGTTCGCGTAACACTTTAATTAAAAATCTGGAACGAGGCGAAAATTAAAAAGTTATGAATGCCACTGCCACAGCTCTGCCTTACACACACAGAAAAGTGTCGAGGAGGCGGAACTAGACGTCCCTCTGAGTGCAGGAGGGGCAAAGGGGTTTTGGCGCTTCGATGACTTCTTATTAGACAGAAGTGAATTGAAATGCGAATGAAAAAGGGAACGAATGCCTTCACTGCCGCCCCACTTATATAAGACATCAACCGACGGCTTCTTGCCAAGAAAATGTGGAGATGGCGAAAGGGAAAGTGGAAAGCAGGGCAAGAGTTAGAGGAAGGAAGCGAAGGCGATGGCACATAAAGGTTTTCCCTGCGCGGAAAAACACTGTGAATAATATTGAAATTGAAATGGAAATCGAAGAAGAGTAATGAACGAAAATAAACATTTACTGGCACTCGCTGTTGCGATAATCAATAGTATTTCCGGTTCTGGCCGGAATTCTCTTCTCCACTATGCATGTATGCAATATATCCGCGAATTCAATTCGCTTTTTGGTATCTGCCTCAATGTTCGTGTCTGTGCGAATGCTCCGCATTTGTAGAAAAATTATTTTATTGACAAATTTGCATGGCAATGGTGTCGAAATTTTACGAACCTCGTCCTTATTGAAACACTCAAATAACAAATATGCGTAGAAGGGGCTGGAGGGGATTTCAATATAATGCTGAAACCTACAAGGTATGTGTGTGACATAGAAAGAAATTTAATTAAATATAAAAGCGACTTAAATACACTCTGCAATATAATGTAGAAACTACTTTATAAAATTAGTAGTAGTTACCTTGAGCAAACATAGTCACTGTTGACTCAAAATAAGGCAACAAAGCGGATATAAAACAAGAACAAAACAAAAAAGGAAGCTAACTTCGGCTTACCGAAGTTTATATACCCTTGCAGATTACAATTGAGCTATGTTATTAAAAACGAAATTCTAAGATAACTTTAAATGACCGAATCTCAAATTTGATGAAAATATGTTGAGAAACAACCGAGTTATGATTTTTTCTATTATTTCGGTGATGTTCCTATGGCAGCATTAGAATATAGTCGTCCGATTTTCATGAAATTTAAATCAAAACTCTGGAATAATATTAAGTGGCCAAATCTAAAGTTTGATGAAAATATGTTGAGAAACAGCGAAGTTATAGCTTTTTTTTTCAAAAATTTTG
>VNJQ01003436.1:0-49746 GCA_008042515.1 Drosophila truncata | reverse complement strand
TTGCAAGCGCCCTCGAGGGCTTCTCTGCAGACGAGGCTGATGGGGCGAATGAGTTGGCTGAAAAGCTGGCAGAGGCAGTGGAAGGCGCCTGCAGCCGGAGCATGCTGCAAAGGCAGCCGTTCCGAAGGCACCACTCTCCGGTGTACTGGTGGACCGAGGAGATCGCGGAGTTGCGTCGCACCGCACACCGCACCAGAAGGCTGATGTAGCGCGCGAGAGGCACCCAACGCCTCCCTGCATGCAGTGACCGCTATAAAGCGGCAAAGAGGGAGCTGAAGACTGCCATCAGCAACAGCAAAAGGGAGTGCTTCCTGAAGACAGTAGTGGCCATAAAGACGTGTCCGGTCCAAAAAAAGTGAATTGCTTTCGGGCATACATCCGCTCAGAGCGCTAATCGAAGTAACGGCCGAAAGTGTTTTAATTGCAACAATTATGGGCATATTTCAAAAGACTGCACCGTTGGCAAAATCGAACCGGTAGCAAATCCGATCAATACGCGTAAAGTTTCTGAGGAAAAATTATCGATGTGTAAGGAGATTCGTATGCAGCGTAATAAGTATACGGCCCTGATTGACACTGGCAGCAAATACAACATTATGAGTGAAACAGTCTACGTGAGTTTAAATAAGCCAATGCTGAATGCCGTAAACATTGTTCTCGTCGGGTTCGGAAATCAAAACAGACCGTTCGGTTCATTTGAAGAAGAGTTCAAAGTGGACGGGCAAGTCTTTCGAGAAAACTTTCTTGTAGTTTCATCTCATTTTTTGGACGTTGAAGTTTTGTTAGGGGCAGAATTTTGTAACAATGCGGAAATTCAAATAAATCGCGACGGAATAAAAATCAAAAAGCCAGACAATAAGGACTTGGATGTGGAAATAGGGGCGTTCATGAAAATCAATGTTGAAAATGATGACAACGTGAACATTAACATTGACAAAGAAGCAAGTTTCGAAGCACAACGCGAAGTGAACGACTTAATTAAAAGCTATAAGCCTGTGAATACGAAGTCAACCAACGTTGTTATGCGTATCGTTTTGAAGGATGACACTCCTGTGCACTCGCGTCCGCGTCGATTCGCATTTTCCGAGCGATGTGTCATTGATGATCAAGTTGAACAGTGGCTAAAATACGGTATCATTGAACATTCTGAGTCCGAGTTCAGCAGTTCGTTCGTCCTCGTGAAGAAACGCGATACTTCAGCAGGAGAATAAATAAGGTAATAGTACGAGATTTATTTCCCTTGCCCCTGATTGAGGACCAATTGGATCGTCTTCAAAATGCACACATATTTAAAACACTGGATCTAAAAAACGGATTTTTCCACGTAAACGTTGAGAAGGACAGCCGCAAGTTTACATCCTTCGTAACGCACAATGGCCAGTACCAGTTTCTTAAAGTCCCATTTGGTCTAACGAATTCTCCAGGTGTGTTTCAAAGACACGTCAACGCCATCTTTCGAGATTTGACTCGTTCTGGTATTGCGATTCCATATGTAGACGACATTATAGTTCCTGCTGAAAACGAAAAACAAGCTGTAACCAATCTGAAAATTGTTATTCGACGTTGTGAAGAGTTCGGGTTAGTAATCAATCTCAAAAAATGCTGCTTTTTGAAGAAGAAAATCGAGTTTCTAGGTCATGTGATCCAGGACCAAAAGATTGCTATCTCTGATGAAAAAACCAAAGCCGTGACGAAGTTTCCGGTTCCGACAAATCAAAAGCAACTTCAAAGCTTTCTGGGTTTGGTTGGGTATTTTAGGAAGTTTATTCTTGATTTTTCGATCATCGCGAAACCTTTAACTGATCTTTTAAGGCGCGACGCAAAGTTTGTCATTTCTGATAGAGAGATTGCTGCTGTTGATAAGCTTAAGAATTTGATTTCACAGAAGCCGGTGCTTAAGATCTTCCATCCCCAACATGAAACGGAGTTGCACACAGATGCGTCGATCGATGGTTTCGGAGCAGTCCTTCTTCAAAAATGTCCCTCCGATAGTCAGATTCATCCAGTCTATTATATGAGCAAGAAAACGACTGATGCTGAGAGAAAGTTTTCCAGTTACGAGTTAGAGGTATTGGCGGTGGTTGAAGCTCTTAGGAAATTTAGAGTTTATCTTCTCGGTATGAACTTCAAATTGATTAGCGATTGCAACGCATTCACCGAGACCATGGAGAAAAGAGAAGTGTGCACTAGAGTCGCTCGTTGGATTCTCGAACTTCAAGAGTTTACCTTCGACGTGGAGCACAGATCGGGAACACGTATACGTCATGCTGACGCTTTAAGCAGATACCCTGTAATGAATATCTCCGACGAAACATTACACAGTCAGTTAAGACGTATACAGTCGCAGGATGAGGAGCTGAAGACGATTATTGACATCCTGAATGAGAAGCCGAGTCAGAATAATTTTTTCATGAATTCTGGTCTCCTTTACAAGCTAGTTGACGACGATGAGCTGATAGTTGTGCCACCAGTTTTTCATCGCGAAATTATCAGGCAGGCGCATGAAAGAGGACATTTTTCTGTAAAGAAAACCAAAGAAATTATATCCAGGAAGTATTTCATTCCGAAACTGGAAGAAAAAATACAACGGCAGATCAGATGCTGCATTCCATGCATCGTCTCTAACCGTAAGCTTGGTAAAAAGGAAGGAGAGTTGCATCCTTTGCCGAAAGAAGCGGAACCACTTCACACGTTTCATATTGATTTCTTAGGGCCGCTCGAATCAACGCATAAGGCGTATAAACACATTCTAGCCGTTATTGATGGGTTTACCAAATTCTGTTGGCTGTATCCAACCAAAACAACTTCTTCAAAAGACGTCATCGCTAGGCTGGAGGCACAGAGCGCAATTTTTGGCAACCCTGTGCAAATCATCTCCGACCGTGGTACCGCCTTCACATCCGACGAGTTTAAGCAGTATTGTAGCAAAGAAAATATCGAACTTCATGCAATAACGACTGGCCTTCCTAGAGCAAACGGACAAGTGAACGCCTCAATGCAACAATTGTATCAGTCCTATCCAAACTATCCATCGAGGACCTCAGCAAATGGTACAAATTTGTAAGCAATGTTCATACTTGTAGGCGTAAAGATGCGGATTAAAACTGATGTACAGATTAAGGAAATTATACATCAAGAGTTGATCCAAACGTTTCAGGATAATAGAGACGATATACGCAAGATAGCCAAGCAATAGATTCTTGTCATGCAGGACGAAAACAAGCACACGTATAATCTGAGACGCAAACCGGCAGCAAAATACAAAGTCGGCGATATTGTTGCTATAAAGCGTACTCAACTTGGCGGTGGGCTTAAGTTGAAGCCAAAGTTTTTGGGACCTTACCGAGTTACAAAGGTGAAGCCGAAAGATACCTACGATGTATCGAAAGATACTGTATCTGCTGATGGGCCGAGATTCACTACCACTTGTGCTGAGTACATACAGCCGTGGGTTCATCTAGGTCTTAAGGACGACGACGACAACGCATTCGGGACGAATGCATAGAAGGATGGCCGAGTTGTGGGAATGGGTCTGGCAGCTCTGTTTCCACCTATCCCATCCCTATCGTGGAGAGCAGATTTTGGAGAGGGCAGAACGAGAAAACGACGACGAAAGACGCGAGATTACGACGAGCAACAGAACAATTTAACAAAGACGAAAAAGGCGCGATTTAAACCAATTAAAACGTGTAACTTACTTTATATTCTATAATTTTCAATCTATAATCAATTAAACATTACTATAAAACTATAAAATAAAACTAGTGGGACTTTCTCATTTTACAAGGAAACATCAATCCCACAAAAATAATAATTAATTGAAATTATACGCAAGCATTAAACGATATCGCGAACAGATAGGTCTCTCTCTTGCTCTCTTCCTCTCTGTACTACGATATTTGAGTTGCATGCGGTTTTAATTTATTTCTTTTTTAAAATTAAAAATTAACAACTTAAAATTAAATTAAACTTAACAATAAAAAAAATTAACAAGAAAGGAAGCTAAAAAAATATTTTGAGAAACAGCAGAGTTATGATTTTTTTAATTTATTATTTCCCTGATTGTTCCCATGGCAACTATAGAATATGGTCGTCCAATTTTTATGAATTTAAAATAGAAATTCTGTAATAATATTAAGTGCCTCTCAAATTTGATAAAAATATGTTAAGAAACAGTCGAGTTATTATTTTTTCATTATTTTCCTGATTGTTCTATGGCAGCTATAGGATATAGTCGTCCGATTTTCATAAAATTAAGTTCTGGAATAATATTAAATGGCCAAATATCAATTTTGGTGAAAATATATAAACAACTGACAAAGTCATAGTTTTTTCTATAATTTTCCTGATTGTTCCTATGGCATCTATAGGATATAGTGATCCGATTTTCTGAAATTAAAACCAAAATTCAATTTTGGTTAAAATATTTGAAAACTGAAAAACATATATATATATTTTAGAAAAATTTTCCGATCGTTCCTATGGCAGCTATATAATATAGTCGTCCGATCCGGCCCGTTCCGACGAGTACGAGTCAGAGTATATAGAATACTAACTGCAAACTTTCATTCAGATAGCTTAAAAACTGAGGGACTAGTTTGCGTAGAAACGGAAAGACAGACGGACAGACCGTCAATGGTCACTACTACCTCGCTTACCGTTCACTAGTGCGTAGGGTACCTGGAAATAGGTAGTACTAAGGTCCCCATGTTAGGGGTGGCTACATGGTACCCACTTTGGAGTGGCTGCATGGGTACCCACTTTACGGTTACTAAATTGACTAATAAACGATAAATAAAAAGAAATAAAACGATAAATTGCGAAATTTAATCCCAAGTTGGCACGTTCTTAGACAAATTTTTACAACTTCATATATAATTAGTAAATAAAATTCCCATTTAAAAGTATACCCACAAACATTTCGTGTATTCCGACTGGGACTTGAACCCATAACGTATGGAATATACAGACCAGCCGCTTACCAACTGGACTACTGAGCTAAACCAAATTCTAAACCAATTCAAAAACTACAAATTATTTTCATCGTGGGAATTCGAAAAGAAAAATATAGAAACTTCCTAACACTGTAATTGTAACTTTCGGCTTACCCGATAACAGATGGCGTTAAAATGCTTATGCAAACTTTACAAATGTAAATATTATCTTCTGTGGAAATGAACCACATCATTTGCCATAAATGTAGCGTCGCCATCTAGCGGTTAAAGTTTAAGTTACGCAGTTTTTGGAGGCGTGGCTTTAAATTTTTTTTTCGAGAAATGCTGAAATGGCGTAATTTTTTTGTTTTGAAACTCGGGTTTGAAAGGTTTGGGAATCGGGGAAACACGCCCATTTTATGGTTTGGAAAATGGGAAATCTGGTTTCCGGCGAACTCATCGTCGGCCGCTGTTAGTATCGATGACGTGAGCAAAAATGAGCTGCACTGCGAGCAAATGTCCAAAGCCGCTTGCATTTGCTTGATCTTCTGGGAGGGGTACGTGAAAACTATTGGCAAGTCGACAGAAAATACCTATAGTGGTTTTCAGAGGCACCTAAAAGACTTATGTACTCACCCAGGTGCTCCACGTCACAGAGCTTAAGTGATTTCTGCAGCAGTTCCAGCACTTCTGGGCGTGCTTGGCCTGATGTTCGTTTACTATACGGTCACTTCAGTGAGTATTCTGTTGTAGATAGTTCCGAACCAGTCACAATAGGGTGATAGGTAGTTCACTGTATAAGTTCACTGAATAAGCAATATGCAGAGCTATCCGTCAAATATACGGATATATCACACGCAAAATTATCCAACGCAAGCAAAGCTGCGGGTACCTTGCTAATATTTTATATAACTCCTCATAGTTTTTGTATTCATTTGATCAAACCCGAATAATTCTTAAGGATACAATTGTAAAAATTTGCATAAAATTTTAGATTTGAATATATTTTATGATTTCAGAATTTTTATGTTTATTTCATAAGAAGCGAACGATTATATCCCATAGCTGTCATAGGAACAGTCATTTGAGATGCAGCCTATTAGTATTACCTCAGAATTTTGTTTTTAATTTTATTGTTGAATTGCAGTCTGCAAGGGTATATAAGCTTAGACGAGCCGAATTAGCTTCCTTTCTTGTTTTTAAATATAATAATTTATTATACTTGTATATTTTTACAGTTAAATAATATAAATTCACTGATTACTATATAAATCCAATATTTACTATAATAATCCGTTTTTTTTTATAATACCTTTCTTCCACTTTTGCATTTTTCCCAACTCTTTCAAAAGATAAAACGCAAATAAAAAGCTAGGAAATATCATTGAGTGCGCGAGAGCGCGCGGGAGAGAAAGAAACTCCATGCCATCAGCTTTTTCGTCATACCAACCGACAAAATATGTGAGCGGAAGAGAGATGTTTTTGATACGATTGCTCGGCTCGGTAGAAGTTGATGAATCGTAGATGACATGTGGTTCTGCAGTATGCAATACATACATACATACATACACACAAAAATACAAGTGTTTCTTTTTTATAAAAGTAGCAGAATATGAATATAGGGGAACCAACATAAGATAGATTTATTTATTTTACTTAAATATTTATGTAAGATTTTTATTAAACTCTCAAGAACATCATCAGACACTTCATGTGTATATCCGAATTCTGATATATTACAATAATTTTCTCTCTAAATATGTATGTATATATGTATATATATATATATATATGTATATATATATATATATGTATATACATACATAAATACATATATATATAAATTTATTTAATTTATATATGTAATTATACACGTTATAATTAATTTAATTCAAAGGCTTATTCTTAGGGAGGTGTCTTAATAATTGAATGAGAGCTTTTTTTATATTCAAATTCGTTGCAATTATCTCTGATTCTCTGATAAAAATAATAAAGTCAGGTCTGCCGGAAGAATATTGGTACATTTCTGTTTAAAAATAACCAGTTCTTAAATAAAAATATCACTGTTATATAAAATATATAAAATACAACATTTTTATGCTGATAAAACTGATAAAAACAAACCCTAGAAATTGTATTCAAAAATGAATTGCACTAATTTAATATAAATAAAAGGTTATACTTCACAAAACTAAAATAAAATTATATAAATTATAATCTCGTGAAACATGGGAATACTCAAATATAAAGTGAAATAAATAAAACTTTCTTTTTTATACCCTTGCAGGATTTACAAAAAATTTTAAATACAATTTTACAAAACATATATGTATGTACACATACTCTAGACGGCATATATATTTTGACAAAACCTTGGCATGATTTTTTAACTTAGCATAGCTTAAACTGGCCAAATATCGGCGCTAAAACTAATCGCAAAACAAAGATGCTAGTTTTAGCTATATGTGTGCCACATTTTATATTGTTTGCTATTAGCATTCACTTTCTATAGACAGGAATGCATGCAGACTACAACTTTTTGCACCGCATAACTATTTTGACAAGTACTTAGTAGTAAGAAAAAAAATGGTAAAAGTAAAAAAAAAAAAGGAAAAATAACTAGCTAATTAATAAAATATGTATCCTTCTTCATTTTTGGTATCGTTTTGAGTGCGTTATGGCACTGAATCCATTCAATTTTGAGGCATATCCAGAGATATCCCTTCCCAAAGGGAAGAGACCTCAGAAATTGTTTCCCTTTCAGTTTCATTCAACGAAAATGTTTTTTAATATTTTAAAAGAGCCAAGAAAATCTTATTAATATTTAAATGTGGGCATTGGGACATCAAGTTCAACACCGGAAGCCCCAACATCCTTATAAAAATCGGTAACCATTTGGGCTTTGTGAAATAAGGCAATGTCCTGCTGTAGAATAAATGTCTAAAAAATTATTTTCCTATTCCGCATTATCTTTCAGGACTCCCAAATATTTTCATTCGTTCATTGAAAACTATTTTGAGAACCAAGGTACGCAGCATATTGCATGCAATGCATATCCCTAGAGGGCAGGGTCGCCCCCATGGATCATTTTTTGAGAAAATAAAGAAGAATACATATTTTATTAATTAGCTAATTATTTTTCCTTTTTGTTTACTTTTACCATTTTCTTCTTACTTCTAAATACTTGTCAAAATACTTATGACGTGCAAAAAGTTGTAGTCTGCATGCATTCCTGTCTGTAGAAAGTAAATGCTAATAGCACACAACATAAAATTTGGCATACATATAGCTAAAACTAGCATCTTTGTTTTGTGAATAGCTCTAGCGCCGATATTTGGCCAGTTTAAGCTATGCTACGATCAAAAGTCATGCCAAGGTTTTGTCAAAATATATATGCCGACTAGTGTCCACATAATCAGAAAGGCCCGAGTTAATTTAGCAATTTCTATCTGTTCCTTTCTCCGTCTGCTAGTTTTCTTTCCATCGAGTCAATTTAATTGTAAACTGCAAGGGTATAGCTTTATACCATTTCTTCGTTTTTTTTTATTTTATATTATTTTAAAATTTGGATAAAAGCTTGCAGCAAATGATTTCGCAGCTGATGACAAGGACGATGATGATGATGGTGATGATATGGGTACTATAAGACTTTGGCCAATTACAACATCTACATCCTTACTTACTCCCACACCTTTTCCCCCATTCAAACTAACATATTTTAATGAACAGGGCATAATAGTTGGACTATTAACTGGTGGGAATTCGTTGCTATTTTTTGTAGCATAGTCTTCCTTTGCTACGGAATGTGCTTTTGACAATATATTTGGAGGCAAGTTAATGATTGACGATCACTGAAGACGTGGCCAGTAATTACTTCCCGTTAAATCAGATACATTTTGCGTCGAAATTTGTACGGGAACTGAAACGCCGGCAGAAATGACGCCTGTAAAAATGCGAACTTGTTTATTTTGAACTTTAAAATTGATTGTAATTATTTTGTTACCTGTATTCGATGTTGGCATTGCAGAGCTATTGCCATAACCACCGTGCTGCGGCGGCTGTTGATGCGCCGCTGCAGGATTACAACTGGTATTTCGATGGTGGGCAGGAGCATATGGGGATCCTAGGGATAGGGGATCGTGAAACATATAGGGATAGGCATCTCGTTGTTGCAAACAGCTAGGCGTCATCGAGCTTAATGATGAGCTTTGGAAATTATAAAATAAGTTTAAAGTTAAGATAGGTTATAAAATTAAAGAAACAGAATTTCAGTTTATTGCAGACAGGAGACTAATTAGGGTTTTATAAAATTAGCCGAACATATGGTTCGTTGCGACAAGTTTCATGTTCTAAATCCATACTTATCCCAAAGGATTTTTATGGAACCGATGCAAACAGCAAAATTATAGTTTTTTTCTACTAATTTTCGATTGTTCCTGATCAAGAATATACATATATATATATTTTGTTCTATTAATTTTCTTATTGTTCCTGTGATAGCTTTATGATATAGTGGTCTGGTAGTGGTCTCTTTCCGACTTATAAAGTTATATATTCAGATAGCTCGAAAACTGATTGACTAGTTTCCGTAGAAACAGAAATATGCTATACTGTATACCTCATAGGGTCTGAAGGGCGTTACAAACTTTTGACAAAAATTAAAACTCACTTGTAATTTTCTGCCATAGTTGCTATTGGTTGCGGAATAGATGTGTACATGGCATTAAATCCAGTATTCAATGGGATCCGCGGTGCTACTGCCTGAAGTGGTGGACTTTCAGAAGTCGTATGCGTATTGGCGTCGCCTCCGAGAACCTATAAAATATGGTTATATATATGTATACATATATATTCCTTATATTATTCTTACGGTTGGTGCACTAGTTGTTGTCTCAGGAAGGTTATTGCTAATTATAGCAGACGATGAACGCTCAGAACTGTTAACAGCTAAGCTAACAATACCAGATGGAGAATTATTTGACGTAGCGACGGTGGCAGATACCGATGTTCCCGTTCCTGAAGGATTATTATTATTTTGTCCTGTACTGGCTCTGCCACTTCCACCATTATCTGTCGACCTCCTTTGTGTTCGCATTTTTTCCTCCCGCCTCCATTTTGCCCGTCGGTTAGAAAACCAAACCTGCAGACATCAAATGGTCGAGTTTTATATAAATTGGATTGCCAACATTGAAATATTTTCAATTTCACCGCACAAGCAAAAAAAAAACAAATAATTAATAAAATCACAAAGTTTGCTTTTACTAACAAAATAGACAATAAAATATTCAGATTGAAATTCAGATTAAAAAAAACCCGATATTTTTTACTATTCTCGATATTTTCCGTATGGACATGATACTGTTTTTGAACAAGATCGATTTCCAAATAATTTAGCCTCAGTTAAAAATATGTCTGTAGGGTCAAACTCAATATTTTATAAATTATATTTATACAAAATCGGTTTTAGCACTTAGGGTGTCCGAAATAAGTAAGTAAAACAACGAAACTAATGACAGTTTCTTTAAATTTTTCGATTGTACGATCATTTTTAGAATATAAAGTAAGCTTTTCGCATTCGTATGCTTAAAGTTTCTGACGAACTACTCCAATTTGCAAAAATTTCTAATGACAAAAATAAATAAAATTAAGTGCGTCTTATCTAATAAATTGTATTTTTGGTTGGTTATCATGTTTAGTTACCTTACGACCTTCACTCATTTAGCGGACAAGAGAAATTTTTCTAAGAGACGCAGAAAATTATGGTAGGCAAACCTATCTGGGCGGCAACCCTTAGTTGACGTAAGGGAAAGCGATAATCGAATTTTTAGCAATTAATGAACAAACAAATAAATTTGAGTCTATCATTCACCACACGACGAGTTCAAAAAATTTTACGAATGTTTCATACGAAAAGAACTGCTTGAACATAAAATACTGTAGAGACATAAAGTAGGCAGAATGCAATTTGCCAAATATAAACATTTTTTGGCAAAGGCTGTAATATATAAACTTAAACGGTGAAAAAAGCTTAATTTAGATGGCCTGGTATTATTATTGCGATACAAGGGGTCCCAAGAAAGCTATCGTCTTCAAATATCTCCACGGAGAGTCTTTTATGGTATGGTATGATGGAAAGTCACCAATAACCAAATTGATTAGAATTTCTTATAAGATAACTAAAATAACCAACAGTACGTATAACGAAAAAGCAACTGGAGTCATTTTAAAATATTCCTAAAATTATCTAAGTAATAGTTTTTTACCAGATACATCATAAAATAATTTATTGCTAAATGTGGCGCCTTATTTCACTGAAAAGGCGTGGTGTCTAATTTATTTCATCCTAACGCAGCACTGTACACTACATTCTTGCTTAAAAAAAACATAATAATAATTTTGCTTTGGTTACGTTCTTATTTCTCTATTTTTCTTTTCTATACTTCAACCATCGACATAATCTATCAGTATCGCGAAAAGGTAGCGTATTTTTGCGCTCCTTTCTTGCTGACCATGATGGATGCAATCTTGCAAAAAATTAGTGATGAAACGATAGAAATCCATCAGTGTTCCCTGGAATTAAAAAAAATTGTGAGTGACAGCCGAGTTTTTCACAAAAATTTCAAACAAGTCAAATACAATATTTTTTAAATTCCAGGGCTGCACCATAACAAAAAGCAAAAAGCAGTTCGGAAAAAGCGATATAACTGATTAACCTGAGGTCCCACATTCGGGATTCATTTTCAATTCAATTGGAAAGATTAGGGTTTCATTTAAGACTAGTTTTAACTTTAGTATACGTGCGGTACCCGTTTTATTAGGGTTTGAAACGTGCCAAAACAAGCAATTTTTGGTACTTTCAACGCGATTTTATCAAAATAGCTTTGTGATAGAAACTTTTCGTTTTCGAACTGACAATGTACAAACCAAGATCTTTCAGAATCAGGCGATTTTATCCTCCGTAATTTTTTTGTCGGCCTGTGTTATCGATGCAGTCATGTTTTCTATTTAAAAATCAAAAGATCGATATTTAAAAACATCGATGTTTCTCCAGCTCTAATAGGTAGTACAAATGTTACAATTCCCATAGATATAAAAATGGCTTAATATTTACGAAAGAAAACTGTATTATTGCTTACAAGAAACGTTAGTCACGCTGTCAAAAAAGCTTTGCAATAAGAGGGCCCCCTTCATAATGCGGTTTTATACAATCAGCAAACTTATCGAACTTCTAGCATAGGTTACACAAAGGGGTGAAAAACGGATTACAATATTTTTCACAATGACATTTACAGCTGAGCGTTATTGTTGCCGTTCCCACTTCAGTTTGACAAGTTACCCCTGAAGCTTATATTTTCGATTCGCGCCCCTGTCATCAAGAATTCAAGGAGTATTTCAAGTATTTTTACAGTCAAATTGTTTTTATTCACTTTGAACAAATAATCAAGAGCCGTAACGTCGATAAAAACATTTTTGTAATGAACTTGCACAAACAGTAGCTATATGGGGGTGACGTGAATAATGATAAGTTTTTGAGGGATGACTTTTAAAGTGTTTCTCTCTCTCTCTCCTCCTTTTTATTTTTGCCAACATGTTTCTCTTGAACTTAAGTTGCATGACGATATGACGCTAAATGTATCGTACATATATAAATCTAGTTTTTTTTAGCAATGTATTCGTATAAGTACTAATTTGTAAATAAACAAGCAAACAAGCAAGTCTCCGAGATAAGTAAGTAAAAAACTAAGCTAATGACAGTTTTTGCTTTGAATTTTTCAATTGGAATATAAGTGAGCCAAAGGCCGACAAAAATTTACCTTTTTTTCTTACGTAGAATAAAACCTGCAGATTGTGAAAGATCTCAGTCTGTATATTGCTAGTTCGAAGCCCAAAAGTTTCCGTCACGTACGAATTTTGAGAAAATCGCGTTCAAAGTACGGAAAATAGTCTAGCACTTTTCAAACCCATGCATATACCGAAGTTGAAAATAAGCATGAATGAAAGACTTATCTTTCGCCTTTAAAATTTAAGATGAATCCTGTGGGTTTTGAACTAGCAATATACAGACCGGGACTGTATGTCCATCTTGTTGGACTTTAACGTTGAAAAAAGTTTAATTTAGATGGCCTGGTATTATTCGATACAATGGCTCCCAAGAAAGTTATCGTCTTCAGAAATTTCCTCTTATGGTATAGGATGAAGAAAAGTCATCAATATTTAACACCCAAACCTATTTAAAGAGGATCATTTCGGTGAAGAAGGGACATTATAACAGGACAATGCACCTAACCACGGTGCAAAGCACTAGTTGAAAACTTTTCCATTGTTTCTTTTTTCCGTTATCCCTAATATAACGACTTTGTCCTATATAATTAATTATTTGAGTGCTTTTCGTTTTATTTTTTATAATGTGTTAAGTTTTTTTGGTGTTCTGTCAGTCTGATATTGATACTAATTTAAAAAAG
This sequence comes from Drosophila truncata, assembly GCA_008042515.1. Taxonomy (NCBI): domain Eukaryota; kingdom Metazoa; phylum Arthropoda; class Insecta; order Diptera; family Drosophilidae; genus Drosophila; species Drosophila truncata. The sequence continues at coordinate 36,350 of VNJQ01003436.1, read as the reverse complement.
AACAAATTCGGATTTTAAAAAGTTTTTAATCGTTTTCTTTTTAAGTAAGAAAATGTCGTATCCTACATACTTATTTTGGTTACCTTGTATTAAATATACAGCTTTGAATAGTTTCATTTAGCTTAAAGCTGAGTGACTGACTCTTTGTATTGTTATTGTTATTGTTATTGTGTTTACTTAGACAAACAACAGCATTATATTTTTTGATTAATATGCTCTCAACTTTATGGGAGCGGAGAATGAGCAATTGTCGTTGCTATAAAAAAGTAGCTGCATATTGCAAAACGAATGATTGGTCGTTCCACACCTTAGTCTTGTATTGCCTTTGGTTAAAGGGTCTGGAATGACTGTAAATAAAATATACAGTAGGAAATAAATGGCTTCTTAAAACCAAATCAAAATATGCAAAAATCATAAAAATAAAGTTATTCTAAAAACGGAGCTAAAACGGAATATAATTGAACAAAACTGAAAGACAAACCTGAATACGTGCCTCTGGCAAACCAATTTTATCTGCAAGCCTTTCTCTGGCAAAAACATCCGGATAGTGAGTTCGTTCAAATTCTGTTGGATCATTTAAATAAAGTTTATAAAAACAAGTTAAAACGTTTTATTACAAGTGTACAATTCTTCTTTATTAATATATTAATACAAATATTTTGAAGTTTGAAGTTACCTTTTTCGAGACTATCGATTTGTTCATTCGAAAACGATGTTCTATTTCGCTGCAATTTCCTTTTGAGCCTCAGTCGCATTTGCGAGTCTTCGTCACCCGATGAATTGTGATCAGAATTCCCGTCGGAGGTACTATCATGTGAGTTTGGATGGGATACGTCCGCAGAATATTGGATATCTAAAATCATCAACAAAAATGTAAAACTATATATATTTTCAAGAGTACGAAAAGCGTATTCTTTTTGTGTCCGAGTATTTAGTGATACGAACACAAGGCTATGCGTGGTTGAATTTTTCTGTTTTTACGATGAGGGGGAAACAAAAACAAAGATTCAAGCAAATGATATAACCGGGGACAAAAACGTGGTGGATGTTTTTATTTTCAGTTGCAATGGCACATATGCTAGACCAATTCATTGATTGAACATAGCAACAAAAACCGAACGATAAGCCAAGAAAAGTATAAAAGGCAAATAGCTTTATTCAATAAGATTTAATGGCAAATAACACAAATGACCAACAAATTAACTATTTGTTTTACACTGCTGTTTGATCATCTGTGAGAAAACGCATCGATTTAAGATGCTAGGAAAGAGGAGGTTTGAATAGTTCTGAAGCTCTTTAATATAACATAACAATGCATACCAGTATATTAATTGAATTTGTGCAATGTTCTTTTAAACTTGTTGATTAAATTTAATTAATTTATAATAAACAAGGTGCGTTCCAAAGTAAATAAGACTTTTTGAACATATATATAATTATATATATATCGACTAAATGTCTATTACTATAAGTCGACTGAACCTGCTATCTTTATTTATTGTACAGTGAGAATTTCATGGCATTTTATCGATTGGAAGTGAAGTTTTTGTGTATTTTTGTGTTATCGGTACGGAAAGAAGCTTTAAACAAAGAGGCAATGTTAAATTTTGTCTCAAAATTTGTAAAACTTTTACCGAAACGTTTCAATTGATAAAACATGGCGAAGATTTCCTATTATGTAGCAGAGTGCACGAGTGCTTTTACCTTAGGTGTGTGCACAATTTGTTCCGCACAAATTGACTGAAAACCAAAAATTGCTCAGAGTTCAACATTCGAAGGACCGATTATTACAACCACACACCGTTTTCGCGTTATGCGTTTGGCAGACGTAGAGGCACCTTCAAATTAGCAGCAATACCGACCATCGATCTAAAACAGTTCGGCATGCTTTGGGACATTAAACTATTTTGAATAAAAAAATTTGATTTCGCCGATTCTTTTCTGTTTTTTAAGTCTTTTTTACTTTGGAATGCGCCTTGTATTCCCATAGAATGTTGTAATAATATTATTATAAATATTAAATAACGCAATAATAACTTACCTCTTTTTTGCACATCATCTCGATTAAGTTGTCCAGATAAATTTGTAGGCGTTGAGACTGAAACTGATGATGTCGCTGGTGGTAAAGGCAAATGGGCCGTCGTTGTATTGCTTGGATACCAGGCCCATCCACCGGTCTGGCCATTAAACATTCGTAGCTTCTCATAAACTGATTCATTTTGTTGCTGGGCCTGCTGCTCCTTTTGAGAGGCTAAATTCCGCAAGACTCGATTTATGGATGAAACCTGGATATTAAAATTGCAGGAAATGTATGGTTAAAGATAAATATAGCTTCTATTTTTCATAGGAAGTATATTCTGCTTGGTTATTAAACCATGCTTCTTAATTTTTGAAGTGCTTTAAATCAAAATCAAAAAATACGGAACAGAAATCTTCCAAATCATGCATGTGTGTATGTATATAATTTCACAACTGGTTAACCACCCCTCTGCCTGTTTATTGCCACGCAATTGGCTGACGCCTATTTCAACCAATCAGCGAATCTGAAACGAGAGAGCTATATAGATGTACAATAAGCTCCTTTCGCTTGCCTATTCTCACATTGTAGATACACAGTTACAGTTGCGTCCATTATAATAGGTACAACTAAAATGAATCAGCCTAAATGACGTATAACTAGAAAGAAAGCCAAGTTTGTGAAGCCAAAGTTTGTATACCGTTGCAGATGTGTTCGCTTTGGCAATCGATCGATTTCAAACAAATGACGAAAGTTTATGAAAACCATGTTTAACAAGAAAGCAAGCTAACTTTGGCACAGCGAAGTTTGTATACCCTTGCTGCTTTCAATTGGATTAAGATAAATCCAATTTGTTTAAATGAAAATAAGTACTAACATAACTACATATCATCCGAATTTGTTGTAAAAATTATGTCTTTATGTCTTATGGATTCATGCAAACTTTAATGACACCGAGAGGATGTATGCATTCATAACTTTGAACTTTCTTTTATATGTCAATTCTATTATTATTTATTTTAACTTATCTTTAAAAAATTTTAAATGTATTTCTTATACAGAGAAAAATATAGTGTTGGATAAATTTTAAAGGTATTTCTTATGTGTATGCTGAACACTATAATTGCGGTTGTTATTTGTTATTTGAGAAAAATGACAAAGGCGTTAGTTATACCTATTCCCTAAAAAGTGACAGTGACTTGCTAATGCATGTCTGTGTAAAAGCATTATTAGCCGTTTTCCTTAAACGCACCAACTTTAATAAGATATTTTTTTTGGCATTTCTTGTCCCACGAACCTATTTTTTTAGGTGCAAACACGGACAACCCATTCCTCGGCCGATACGTTTCCATCGTATTGTTAATCAAAAATGAATTTGCATCTTTATCACACTCATGGCATTTGGCATAGAATTGATCTAAATATTAATAGAAATATTATACTTAAATAACGACTTAATTTTATTGTGTAGTAACATTTGTAAGCAAGAATTAAATTACATATAATTAAATTTGTGTTTTCTGCGTTCAACGTGGATACACACCGTCATCGCATGTAAGAAACATTGAAAATGCCACTTATGTCAGTTGACTTAAGTGCGGCCACGTGCAACGTGACTTTTTGTTCTTCATTAATGTACTGCACATTACTCGCCCTCATTAACTGTGTGACCAACATCAAAGAACATCAAACAAAACTGAAGCCACTGTTTGTCCAAATGATTCAACTTTAGCTTTGATAAAGAGTTTGAATGTGTTATTTTGCTATTTTTTTTAAACCAACTTATATTAAAACATGTTAAAGCACCTTAAACTGTATCCTTCTTTTAAGATAATAAATGGGCCATTTTATTTTGTTAACATACATTTTCTCTAAATTTAATTCAATTTTAATATTATTTGTTTCACCCTTTTACTAAATGACCCTCTGCCGCCTCACTAAAAACCTCTTACAACCCTCCTTTATTTCATAATCCCCCATCAGAAAGGGAACACCCTCTCGCTCTTTATTATGATGGATTAGGTTAAGAGTCTACATAGAGAATCTATTGGTTTACCTGGTCAACATATAATGAAAATGTTTTCACCTATCAATACCATCGAAAAACGTAGCAAAGGTACAAACAAAAAAACGAGACGAGATCTTATTCTATAATCCATTTTAAGTACGATGGATTGGTTTTTGTTTCGGAATTATCTAATCCCTTGTGCGCCCCTTTATCTATTGGACAAACTGTAATTATTTTAACCCTCTTCTTAGAATTGAGAATTTTATTATAAAGGCCATTGTAATATTAGTATGGCCATTAATAGTATTCAGAGAAAGCTCACAATATCATGATGAACCATTTCCATATCTTCATATGAACTATTTCCATTTATACACTGCACATTGGGCGGAAAGGCCGATTTTTTGGTATAAAATCCAAATTTATTTTGTTAAATTTCCCATTTGTTTTGTTTTAACTTGATTAAAAAATGTTTCACCATTATAAAAATATTTTTAAAATATTTTTTTTCCCATCCTTGGCTTTTTGGTTGCCATTTAAAGTCAGCTAATTGTGCTAGGTTATGTGTTCCAAACTTTTTTACTTCTACGTGGCCAAAGTTTGTTGATTTATAATTGTTAAAATACAGTCCATATTTTTATACCCTTGCAGGATATTTTAGTTTCAGTCAGCAGTTTGCAACGCATAAAGCTATCTAAATGAAACCTTGCAGTTAGTCTTCTATATACTCTCACTCGTAAATATGTCGGAACGGGCCGGATCGGACGACGATATCATATAGCTGCCATAGGAACGATCGGTACAATTTTCATTTATCATTTTAATCAAATTTGAGATTTGGCCACTTAATATTATTTCAGAATTTTAGTTTTAATTTCATGAAAATCGGCTGACTATATCCTATAGCTGCCATAGGAACAATCAGGAAAATAATAGAAAAATCATAACTTTGCTGTTTCTCAACATTTTTTCATCAAAATTTGAGATTTGACCACTTAATAATATTTCAGAGTTTTAGTTTTAATTTTATGAAAATCAATCAGGGTAATAATAAAAAAATCATAGTTTCGCTATTTCTCAACATATTTTAATTAAATTTGGGACTTGGCCACTTATTATTATTTCAGAATTTCGATTTTAATTTTATAGTTCAATTGCCATCTGCAAGGGTATATAAACCTCGGCGGGACCAAGTTAGATTTCCTTCTTGTTTTTTCTAAAGTACTCTGATAGAAAAAAAAAGTTTACCTTTAAGAATTTGTGCATTCTTAAAATTAATTCTTAACATATGTACGAAAATTCTTCAAGTCCAATTTTTTAGGGTTGATTTAAACCCAAAAAAAAACTAGATTTAAAATTTCCCACATTCTTAAAAAAAAACTTAAAATAAAACCAAATATTCTAAAAAAAAATACCAAATAATCGTAAAACAAAACCAAAACGGATTCGCATCAAGAAAAAAAGTTCTTAAATTGCGATTTTTGGCATTCTTAATTTTCTAGAGGAGAGTGAATACTACTGTTGTCTCATTCTTTCTTATACAAAAATGGAAATCATAATGCGGTCTCACTCTTTGTTAAAAGATCTATTTTTATATATATTTTTATATATTTTTTTATTTTTAAAATAAGATTTAAACAAGAAAGGAAGCTAACTTCGGCTCACCGAAGTTTATATACCCTTCCAGATTGCAATTGAACTATAAAATTAAAATCAAAATTCTGAAATAATAATGAGTGACCAAATCCCATTTGATTAAAATATTTGGTGGAATAGCTAAACTATGAATTTTTTATTATTACCCTGATTGTTTCTATGGGAGCTATAGGATATAGTCGTCTGATTTTCATGAAATTAAAACTAAAATTCTGAAAGAAGATTAAGTGGCTAAATCTCAAAATAGATGAAAATATGTTAAGAAGCTGCGGAGCTATAATTTTTTTATTATTTTCCTGATTGTTCCTATGACAGCTATAGGATATAGTCGTCCGATTTTTATGAAATTAAAACCGAAACTTTAGAATAATAATTAATGGCCAAATATCAAATTTGGTGGAATTGTGTTGAAAACTGACAAAGTTATCATTTTTTTTTCGAAAATTTTACCGATCTTTCCTATGGCAGCTATATGATATAGTCGTCCGTTCCGACATATGTACGAGTGAGAGTATATAGAAGACTAATTGCAAAGTTTCATTCAGATAGCTTTAAAACTGAGGGACTAGTTTGCGTAGAAACGGACAGACAGACAGACAGACCGACAGACGGACACGGCTAGATCGACTCGGCTGTTGATGCTGATCAAGAATATATATACTTTTTAGGGTCGGAGATGTCTCCTTCACTGCGTTGCAAACTTCTGACTGAAACTATAATACCCTGCAAGGGTATAAAAATCTTAAATTGAGAAAGAACAAAACTCTATATAAAACATGTTTATATAAGGCAACTAAAAACAACATAACACGAACACATACATCATTTTGAAAATTTGAAAAGAATTCTACATACCTTGATGAATACTTTCCATACACTGATAGAAAAAAACAAGCATTTTGGTCATTAAATCGTGACCATTTTAAGATTTTTGTTCTTTTTTCAAGAATTTTTGCATTCTCAATTCAAGATTTTTTAAATCTTATTTTAAGAACAAAAAAATCTACAAAAGATACAAAAAAACTAATCTAATCACTTCTTTAACTGTTAATACTAAACCGTACGATTAATACCAAACTACACATTAACTAAACTAAGTTTCACTTAAGCGTCCGTTCTGAAAGAATGCTACTTTAATCTGTAAATATAGAGTTATAAATTGTTATTAAGCTTTAAAAACTAGTGCAGAAATCCCAAATAAAACCTTACACATTTTTCCGTCCCGGCTACGACTCGAAACCCGGATCCCGAGAATGCACAGACCTTCCACTTACCCAATCGGCTACTGAGGCAAACTTAACTCAAAAACCGAAAATGCTTATATACGATACGAAACATACGAGTTCAAGGAGAGAGCAGAAAATATATAAATCTGAGCTAAAAATAGATCTTTTAACAAAGAATGAGACCGCATTATGATTTCCATTTTTGCATAACAAATAATGAGACAACAGTAGTATTCACTCTCCTCTGGAAAATTAAGAATACCAAAAATCTCAATTTATGAACGTTTTTTCTTGATATGAATCCTTTTTGGTTTATTTGGTATTTTTTTAGAATATTTGGTTTTATTTTAAGTTTTTTTTTTTAGAATGTGGGAAATTTTAAATCTAGTTTTTTTTGGGCCTAAACCTTAAAAAATCGGATTTTAAGAATTTTCAAACTTATATTAAGAATTAATTTTAAGAATGCACAAATTCTTAAAAATAAATGTTTTTTTCTATCAGTGTTAGCGTTAGTTCTAATGATTTAAAGTATCCCACTTTCCTATAGATACATTTCGCAGCAAAGTTTTGACGGGCTTTTCTTTCATTCCCTTAGCTTTTATGGCCTAACTTTTCAAGATGGCTTTCCAATTAGGCATTGTAGCCGCTTTTACTCAGGTAATGTCTATGTTAATCGTTACCAAGTTGGCCACGTTGGGCTTCGGCCACGCATTGAGCGATGAGCGACTAATGAGCGATGGCTTTTAGTGAGGTGGTCACGCACTGAGCGACATCTCTCGAGTTGATTAGTTGTAAAATACCTTATATTCTAGAGATGTTCTACGAAATCTGTTTGAAAGCTGGTTTAGTAGTAGTTTATAAGTAGTAGTTTAATGTAATATTTATTCCCTATTATTAAGCTTAGCAAATATTATATTTTGTATTTCATTTCTAATCTCCAACTTTTTGATGTCAGTAAATTTTTCAAAAAAAGGCAAAAGTGATTTAAAAAATAATAAGTCTTTGTTTTTCTTTTCTTCATCTGTTTGTTTTTCTGTTCCGATTTTATTATATTAAAGTTTTTGCGCAAATTTTTCACATTGTTTGCATTTCGTGTTCAGCGATGCACAATTTTAGCGCTGAGTGACGTCGCTCTGACGCTCAAGAACTTCGCTCGTCGCTCAGCGGCTGCGTGGCCACTCCAATGCTTTCTCATAAGCTTTAATATTTTACGTCGTTCGAGCAAGCGTCGCTCAGTTGCTCATCGCTCAATGCGTGACCGAAGCCTAAGTGTGTCGCGAGCGGTTGAAATTCTTGATCGATCTCTGTGACTGTGTTTTTTTATTGCATTCAATATTTGACTTTAAAATATCAAAGCTCATGAAGATACATAAAAAAATTAACTTAAATCGTTAAAATGTGGAAAAACTAAAAAAACAACTTTTTTTACATTTGGCTTCGGCATGTTCTGCTGTATGAACCTACCAATAAAACAAGACTAGGATTTTCAACATTCATAAATTAAAACAGAAGATACACCCCTTTAAAGTTGGAGTATTGAACTCGTTTACTGCTTAACTTCTGACTAAAATTATAAAACCTTGCAAGGGTATGATGATTCTTTGACGATAAATCGATATTTTTCCAATGTACCAATAGTTTTTAACACCGATTTTCTTCGAAAAGGTTGATTATTAAAAAAAAAAATATTTGAAACATAGATATCTACTTTAACAAAAAAACTCGTTACTCTTATTAAAGTATGATTTAAGTTTTTTGTGGACTATTTTGATCAACATAAAGACTTACGCTTGGTATATTATCACTATTGCAAACTTGTTCCGATAGTAGACGGTCTCTGATTTCCCACGCAAATATGCTTGGGCACTCCCGTTTATAGTCAGCAATTTTTTGTACGACAGGAGTTGTGGCTACGCGTGGCTTTGACCCACCTATCGCTCGTGGCTTAATTGAACCTGTTTCATAATATCTAAAAATAAATAAGGAAACATTGTTATGTGTTTAATGTTAGAAATGTTTGTATTCGAAATAATTCTATATAGTATCACCCCTGCAGTGTATTACATAAATTTTAATCAGAAGTTTTTGTAACGCAGTAAAGGACTAATTTCTGATAGGGTATATATATAAGGAATATATATTTCTAATCAGCATCATCTAATTTGTCAGATTGGTTCATAAATAGATATCAAAATTTTCATTATGTATACATAATAGATCCATAGAATAGTGCTCGGTACTCAGTAATTGCCTGAAAAAATTTAATTTTTTCACTTTTAACTACCGTTAAAGGCATTGTTATGTTCACTTAGAAGAGATCAATCAAAAGAGAAAGAAAAAAATTAAATTATCTCTTAAGTTGTATTTTGTTTCTTATCTATGTTCTAATCGTTCGTTCGCGACCGAAAACATAATATTATTGTAATTGCTTTTCATCAAGTGAAAGCAGGTGGGTCAAACTTCTTGTGTAATTAAGTATATTGATTTTAAAGTGTCGTTCGTTTGCGACCGTGAGTATTTTTATACCCTCGCAGGCTACTGTAATTTTAATCAGAAGTTTCTGTCCGTTTCTACGTAAACTATTCCCTCAGTTTTGAAGCTATCTGTATGAAACTTTGCAGTTAGTCTTCTATATATTAAGTCGGAACGGACCGGATCGGACGACTATATCATATAACTGCCATACGTTCGCCACCGGTACTGAATTTAATTTAAAAACAAGAAAGTAAGCTTACTTCGGCTCGCCGAAGCTTATATATCGTGCAGATTGCAATTGAACTATAAAATTGAAATCGAAATACTGAAATAAAATGGCCAAATTTGGGATAAATTTGATTAAAATATTTTGAGAAATAGCGAAACTATGTATTTTTTATTATTACCCTTTTTCCTATGGCAGCTATAGGATATAGTCATCTGATTTTTATGAAATTAAAACTAAGATTCTCAAATAATATTAAGTGGCCAAATATCAAATTTTATGAAAATATGATAAGAAACAGAGAAGTACTTTTTCTATTATTATCCTGATTGTTCCTATGACAGCTATAGGATATAGTCGTCCGATTTTCATGAAATTAAAACCGAAATTCTAGAATAATAATGGGAATAAATAATGGCCGAATATCAATTTTGGTGGAATTGTGTTGAAAACTGACAGTTATAATTTTCTTCCAAAATATTACCGATCGTTCCTATGGCAGCTATATGATATAGTCGTCCGATCCGGACCGTTCCGACATATATTCGAGTGAGAGTATATAGTAGACTAATTGCAAAGATTCATTCAGATAGCTTTAAAACTGAGGGACTAGCTTGGGTAGATACGTAGACAGTCGGACAGACCGACAGACGGACATGGCTAGATCTTGGCTGTTGATGCTGATAAAAAATATATATACTTTATAGAATCGGAGATGTCTCCTTTACTGCGTTGCAAACTTCTAACTGAAACTATAATACCCCGCAAGGGTATAACAACAAATAGAGATATTTAATTGGGAACAGACTCGATAGAAACCTACATGAATCTATTTTAATCGTAAAGTTATTGAATCAGAATATTCCAATACGCAGATTTTTTCATTTTACTAGAGTTAGCCAAAATCGAGTTCCATTTGGCGTACGTTCCCGACCCCATGTTTATTGCCAATATAATAAAAATTAAAACTTCATAAACGCCATCATTAACACCAAGAAAAGAGTTCACAAAATACTTTTAGAAAGTATAAAAAAAAGTTTCAGAAAACAATTATTTTCTTTAATTGTTTGTCACTACCCGCGTATTATGAATAAATAAATTATGATTTCTTATACCCTCGCAAGTTTGCAACGAAGTAAAGTAGACATATCGGACCCTATAAAGTATATATGTATATTCTTGATCAGCATCAACAGCCGAGTCAATCTAGCCATGACCGTCTGTCCGTTTCTAAGCAAACTAGTTCCTCAGTATTAAAAATTATCTGAATAAAACCTTACAGTAAGTCGTCTGTATACTGTCACTAGTACATTAGTTGGAACGGGCCGAATCGGATTGTAATTTTGTCAGTATTCAACATATTTTCACCGAATTTGATATTCGGCCACTTATCGGCCCAATATCGGGAAAATTGTAGAAAAAATCGAAACTTTTCGGTTTCTCAACATATTATATTTCATCATCCATTCATTATTATTTTAGAATTTAGCTTTTAATTTTATACTTCAACGCAATCTGCCAGGGTATATAAACTTCAGCGAGCCGAAGTTGGCTTTCCATAACATAACATAACATAACATAATTTTATTACTAAAATTATTCAAGTAATAAAATTTGGAAGATTTCGAATTATTCGATTGCATTTTCAAGCAAACACGATTTTATATTATGTCAAAAAATAATTTTAAAGAGATAAAAAAATCAAAATAAAACGTATTTATGAATACTCTTCTAATCTACTTAAATTATTTTTATTTAATAATAATATTATATTTTGTACATAGATAAAAATGTAGAACGAAAAAATCAAGAATATTTTTCTTGATTTTGGTGTTCTTGCGTCTTGAAATTTTCAAGAACGATTCGGGATTAAATGTTCTGTTTTGGGATTAAAGTTATAAAATAAGCCTAAAAAATCTTAAATTAAGCCCGTTTAGGAATTTAATTTTCAAAATAAGCCGAAACAGTTTTGAACTATGCCAACCAATTCTTAACAATTCGAACAGAACAGTTTTTGCTAAAAAGAGATAGCGATATTTTTCTTAAAATATGAACGATTTTTTTACCGTAAAAAATAATCCCAAAAATTCTTGATTAAATCATAAACATTCTTAATTCTTGAAATCGTATGTAAAAGCGTTCACGGTGTTAGAGTTAGCGTTGCCTCAGTAGCCGAGGTGGTAAGCTGCCGGTCTGTGAATTCATCGGACCCGGGTTCGAATCTTAGCCGGCACGAAAAATGTAAGCTTTTATTTTCGACTTCTTTCCTAGATTATATGATTTAATAACAATATATAACTCTATATTTACAGATTTAAATAAAAATTCTTTCCTGCCGAAGCTTAAGCGAAACCTAGTTTAATTGAAAGCTAGGGAATTATAGATAGTTTAATACTAATTAAGAGGGTTAAATCGGCCACTCTAAAATTAATGCGTAGTTTAATAAGGTTAAGTTTAATAGTTAAAGGTATAATTAAGATTGAATTACATTTGAATTTTTAGTTAAATTTCAAGCCTATTCGAGATTGAAGCAAGAATATTTGGGATTAAAATATCTAAGAATGGTCGGGAATAAATAAAGAATTTGGGGATTGAAAAAAAAGTGGTTTCATACTTAAAATAAGAAAACCCGGACTCAGAAAAATCATTCCCATTTGGGATTAATTTCGGCAACAATATCCCGGAATTTTTTATCTTTTAAGTTATTAATCATTGCCTCGGAATAGACACTTCTTCCATGATTTCGGCAGATTGGCTCATGTAAGCCCTAATGCAAAGAAAAAACTATACAAAAAAATTAACTTTTGGCAGACATTGCATATTGTGCGGAAAGGCCGATTTTTTGGCATAAAATCCAAATTATTTTGTTAAATTTCCCATTTTTATACCCTTGCAGGGTATTATAATTTCAGTCAGAAGTTTGCAACGCAGTGAAGGATACATTTCCGACCCTATAGAGTATATATATTATTGATCAGGATCAACAGCCGAGTCGATCTAGCCATGTCCGTCCGTCTGTCCGTCCGTCTGTCCGTCCGTCTGTCCGTCCGTCTGTCCGTCCGTCTGTTCGTCCGTCTGTCCGTCCGTCTCTCCGATTATACGCAAACTAGTCCCTCAGTTTTGAAGCTATCTGAATGAAACTTTGCAGGTAGTCTTCTATATGCTTTCACTCCTACATAAGTCGGAACGGGCCGGATCGGACGACTATATCATATAACTGCCATAGGAACGATCGGTAAAATTTTCGAAAAAAATTATTACTTTGTCAGCTTTCAACATATAATCAGCAAATTTGATATTTGGCCATTTATTATTATTTCAGAATTTCGTATTAAATTTCATGAAAATCGGACGACTATATCTTATAGCTGCAACAGGAAAAATAGGGAACAGTAGGAACAATCGGCAAAATTTAAAAAAATCTATAACTTCGCTGTTTCTCAACATATTTTCATCAAACTTTGGATTTGGTCACTTAATATTATTCCAGAATTTTGATTTAAGTTTCATGAAAATCTGACATCTATATCCTATAGCTGCCATAGGAACAATCAGGGAAATAATAGAAAAAATCATAACTTCGCTGTTTCTCAACATATTTTCATCAAACTTTAGATTTGGCCACTTAATATTATTCCAATATTTTAATTTAAATTTCATGAAAATCGGACGACTATATTCTTTAGCTGCCATAGGAACATCAGCGAAATAATAGAAAAAATCATAACTCGGTTGCTTCTCAACATATTTTCATCAAATTTGAGATTAGGCAATTTAAAGTTATCTTAGAATTTTGTTTTTAATTACATAGCTCAATTGTAATCTGCAAGGGTATACCGAAGTTTAGGTAAGCCGAAGTTAGCTTTCTTTCTTGTTTTATCTCAACTAAAAAATGTTTCACCATTATAAAAATTTTTTTCACATCCCTGCCTTTTTGGTAGTCATTTAAGTAAGCTAATTGTGCTAGGTTATGTGTTTCAAAGTTTTCTACTTCCACGTGGACAAAGTTTGTTGATTTATAATTGTTAAAATACAGTGCATATTTTTATTCTAAAGTATGGAAAGTATTCCTCAAGATATGTAGAATACTGTTCAAAGTTTCAAAATTATGTATGTGTTTGTGTTATGTTGTATTTAGTTGCTTTATATAAACATGTTTTATATCAAACAACACCTTTTGCGCATACTGCACTGATAGAAAAAAAGCTTACTTTTGAGAATGTGTGCATTCTCAAAATTAATTCTTAATATAAGTACGAAAATTCTTAAAGTAAGATTTTTTTAGGCTTAATTCAAGACCAAAAAACGATTTAAGATTTTTCACATTCTTAAAAAAACACTTAAAATGAGACCAAATATGCTCAAAAAAATACCAAATAATCGTAAAATAAAACCAAACAGGATTCATATCAAGAAAAAAGTTCTTAAATTGAGATTTTTGGCATTCTTAATTTTCCAGAGGAGAGTGCATGCTACTGTTGTCTCATTCTTTCTTATACAAAAATGGAAGTCATAATGAGGTCTCACTCTTCGTTAAAAGATCTATTTTTAGCTCAGAGAGAGAGAGATTCATATATGTATTTTCTGCTCTCTTCTTGAAATCGTATGTATAAGCATTCTTGGCGTTGAAGTTAAGTTTGCCTCAGTAGCCGAGTGGGTAAGTGGAAGGTCTGTGTAGCCTTTGGGACCCGGGTTCGAGTCCTAGCCGGGACGCAAAGTGGTGTAAGTAAAATTTTATTTGGGATTTCTCTACACTAGTTTAAGATTTAATAACAATTTATATCTCCATATTTACAGATTTATAAGTAAGCATTCATTCAGAACGGGATTCTTAAGTGAAACATATGTTTAGTTAAAGTGTAGCTTGGTATTAATCATACGGTTTAGTATTAACAGTTAAACGAGTGATTAGGATTGATTTTTTTTTGTATCTTATAATATTATTTTAAAAATCTTGAATTGAGAATGCAAAAATGCTTGAAGGAAGAACGAAAATCTCAAAAGAAGAACGAAAAATTCTTGGGCTGATTTCGTGACCGAAATGGTCTCGATTTTATGGCCAAAATTCTCATTTTTTTTCTATCAGTGTGGCGAAAGTTGAAAATATTTTAATAGTTTTAGGACAACTGAACATTCGTCGTTCCGATTTGCTGGAAGTGTTGGCACTAAAATATGTTTGCTTTTGACTTGGATGTAAAATTATAAAAAAAAAGTTTGTTAAACAATTTTTTTTGTAATATAAAAAAAATAATATATAGGCATTTTTTGATTAATAATAGTGTATTTTCTATGCGTTTACTTGTGTTAAGAATACCATATAAATTTAAATCCCATTTTTAAGAAACGATGGAGGAAAGTTTGGAAAACACATTTTTGAGAAAAAAGTAAAAGAAATTATCATTGCAGGAGAAAGCTGCTCTTCAGAGCATTTCTTCTCAGCACTAAAATTTTCTGACCACGTATTGTACATAAGTTGAAGATAATATTTATGAAACAAAAATGGGATATTAAGTTATAGATAATATTTATGAAACAAAATTGTTCGTTTTTTTTTTCCTTCACATGGGATGATTAAGATCAAGATTAAAATTTATTATTAAGATTAAAATCTTTAATGACGTTTTGCTGAAGCTTGTTTTCTAAAAAGTGACTTCTGTGTGTGTCGCGTGCGACATTTTTTAAATTATCTTGAAACTAACAATTGCCCATTATCGGTCTTAGCACAACGTTACCTACGATGGATTATATCGATGGTTGAAGAATCGAAAACAATAATAGAGGAATAAGAACGTAACCAAAGGAAAAATAAATTATTAATAATGACAGGCGTGGTAACCTCAGTGTAACCTCTTGAATAATTAAATATTTTTAATAAACTTTTAATTATTTATGTAATTATTATTAATTTTTTGTAAGCACGAATGAAGTGTAGAGTGTTGCAATAGGATGGAATAAATTTGACAGCACGCATTTTTAATAAAACAAGGCGCCACATTCAGTATTAATTATTTTATGATTTAATAACGATTTGTAACTCTATAATTACAGATATAAATAAAATTTAAATAAATAAAATTCTTTCAAAGATCAAAGCTTAAGTGAAACGTAGTTTAGTTGAAGAGTGTCGTTTGGGATTCATACATAGTTTAAGACTTTAATAAATCTTTCACAGTATATTCTACAAAAAATAAAACGTTAAGAATCATTTTATTCAACTCAGAATAAATTTGACAATTTTTAAACCATTTTGTAATGATCTTTGTACCAAATTTTGTTAAAACTTTAGGTTTAATTTAGCTTGCGCTCTCACCTGCCAAGAATTTTGCTAACACATCCGTTGGAAACTTGTAAAATCCTTGAAATATCACATGGACGGGCACCCGAATGGGCCAATTCCACAATTTTCTGACGCGTTGAATCGGGTAATGGCCTTCCATTGACATAAACGCCGCCCAATTGATTAATGCCACTATGACCCGCCGTCGAACAGCCAAAAAGTGAACTCTGACCGACGGAGGAATGCGGGTGGTGACCATGCATGATGTGTTCCGTCGTTAGCATCATGCTTGATTCGTTTAAATATATGTTAAATATATATAAAAAGGTGATTATGAAGAAAAAGCGGAAAAGCTTCGATGATGTTTATAGCATATTCAATGCTTTTTTTTTAAGGGAATTTCTTCGTTGAAGTTATTTCCGTTAGTAGATTTTTTTATTTATGTTGTCACTACAGTGTACACTTTATTTATATTATTATATTATATTTCGGCGGGAGGTTAATGTCTTTAGTACTGAAAACATTCACATTAACTTTTCAAATACACTCAAGGAGATGTAAAATAATATTAGTAAGTACGTGGTCCCGAATAGTTACGAATACTACCGTAATTTAATCGCAGTAAGTGCGATGGGTCGCTTCGCGGCGTACCCCAACGACCTAGTTGATTAATCTCTAAATAATTTGCATTCGAAATTATTAAAATCTGGGACGTTTTTAGTTTAAACAAAAATGTCTTCTTTTACTAACAGGTTTTCCATCAGTTGACGAGGCGAGGCGCGCACTAAGCCAAGCGAAACGTTAATGAGCTCTCAAGCGAAAAAACACTGGCAAGAGCAGCAGCAATAGCAGTACATCGACAAACTTCGCATCGGTCAGCCATTTTGACAGACTTTACTTATACAGTTGTCTCCTTTCCTTGGCTGTATTACAATGGCAACCGATTATGGACTGAAGTGAGATAGATAGAGTGAAATGGTCCTGAACCGAGGCAACGACACATATGCAGGACCAATAGAAATCAGGCAAGAGCAGGATGGCTATATTTCGTTACAGGGAAGAAAAGGCCAACCTATCTCTTTCAAGTCTATTGGTTGGTTAATAATAAAACGCTGTACAACTTTAACTTTATGAATTTACAGTGATAATAACACGGAATTTATATAAACCTACACAATAATGTACATACATACATAAATACTTACGTATCCAAAATACTTATCCGTCTGCATATACTTATGCTTGGTTATGTTTTTGTTTAATGCCACATAAACTTTTCTGTTGCCATTTATTGATATTTGTCTATGTATAACTGAAATTTTTTGTTTTAAATAATATCTGAACTAAAATAAATTTATATTTTATTTATAGTCTTAGTTATTTTATAACTCAAGAACGAACTCCCCTAATCAATCCTAATGTTAAGACTTCGTTCTTCACTTGTAACATGCATTTTACTTTTTTTATAAAGTATTTATAAATTTAAACTTCTAGTAAATATTTACTACAATAGCAAAATCTTTTTAACAGTTCAACTTTGTTTTCAACATTAAAAAAACAGCTACCAAGTAAAATGAAGATTATTTAAAGGCAACCCCTAAAGGGCTGGCAACTAAGCTTACGCGCTCTCAACATCCTGTCCGACACGTTTTTGGGATTTTTGAAGTCACACGCACCAACGAATCCATTCGCTGCCAGCTCCACCCCAATTCGGTTTCTCCTGTTTTAGTGCGCCGGCATTCAATTTTGTTTAGATTCTTCAAAGGGAAACATTCCTAGGACGACTTTTTGTCATTCCAATTGCGTGTGCCAACAAATTTCACGGGGCCTCATAAAAGAAAAGGTGACGAATCTGATATTGAAAGGAATGTGTGAAAAACGTTAATTTATTCTAGAATCTAGATAATGTGCTGAGAACATTGGGTACTTGAAAATGTTAGATAATAACACTTAGATGTTCCCAGTTATTATAATTTTAGTCATAACTTGGCAAGGCAGTATACATACATATATAATTGATCACCATCAACAGCCGAGTCTAGCCGTGTCCGTCTATCCGTTTCTAAGCCATCTACTAAACTAGATATCTGTAAACTTTTGTCGTAATTTATTTTTCGTTGATTAATCGCTAAGTTGTCAATTTATAGCAGAACCTAAGAAAATAACCAAAGGTTTGGAGTCTCTGCATGTAAATATATAAATATAAATATATAAATATAAATATATATAAATCTCTCCTATTTTGTTTTTTAATAACTTTTCAGAAATTTATAGCAGAACTTGAGAAAATCACCAAAGGTTTGGAGTCTTTGCATATTAATATGTATAAATCTCCCCTATTACATTTTTTAATTACTTTTCCGAAACGAATCGATTTTTAGCAATCCATTTGCGTATTGAAAGGGTATAAAAACTTGTTCAGGATAATTTCCTTTCTTGTTTTAAATATAGGATTCATACAATCAAACAGGAAAGCAAGTGCAAAAACTCCCATAGCAAATTGTGGAGTTTTGAAATATGATAATACATATTTCTAAGCAATATTTCTTATCAGACAGGGTTGTTAAATGCACGTACTGTATAAATACCGAAAAATTATACATTGAGTGAAATTCAAAAAGTAACAGAATTTGAAGAAAAAATAAAAATAATTTGAATAACATCCACCTAAATATTATTGCATAGTTCTCAAAAGAGGGAACAAAAAACTTAAAATTTAAAGCTTTTAAGTTCTATAACAATTATTATAACCCATCGTCTAGAAATTCCAAACCAAGACTTTTGGACAATGCTATAGGTCTCTGAAGATTTATCTGAAACGTTTTCTTATCACATGTCACAATTTAGTTCCAGTCGACGATTCGAACAAGCTTGTCATCAGTCGGGCCACAAAATCATAAAGAAATAGGGGGATCAGCTGTTATTTTTCACAATGCGGTGATTACGATTCCAAATATTAATGACACAAAATGGAACGCGGAAATTGATGCTGTCAACAACACTTGTTCGATTGGGATTAGAGAAAACCATGCAATGAGAGCTTAAGCAGTTCCTTTCCAAAGGATACCAAAGACACTTAACACAACACAAGACAAAATCAACAATTTTTGTCGATAGTTAATTAAGTCAGATAAGATGGATTCGGACAATTCGTCTGCTCTGATTTAGGGATATATAAATCTTTTTAAGATATCATTATGGATCATTTATATAATTTGAATAAATGAATAGAAAAACTAACAGGAATTTTATACAACATTTACACCTATTATAAAGTACGATTTTTGGCATGCCTGCATGAAGAATGAGCATGAAGCAAAGTTCGAAAATTACAAAATGTTGCCGCGGTCAAATAACGTTGGTTTTATTCCATATCTATGCTTTCCACCATATTTATGCGGATGGGTTAAAAATTTGAGGATATTGAGGACAACGTGTTCGATAAAATGATATTGTGCTTACATCGAGCCAGAATCATTTTGTGCCTTTATTCTTTAAATTTTCTCGTCGGATAACAATTGACGCCGCGGAATCTTATTACAAATTTATTAAATTGTTACCAGAAATATAAAAAAAATTATTGGGAACCAAATATTTCTCTCCAGCCGGAATAAGTGACATGTGTCGTATCATTTTGATACATTTGCAGGCATGCCAAAAATCGTACTTTTTTGCTTTTTTGACCATTACATGAAAACGGGAGGGGCAATCATTTCATTTTAAGCAGAATTCATTATGCTTTCATTCTGCATACTTGGTTTCGGTCTATTATGCTTTCCCATTCTCCTACGATGGCCGAAACTTAAGCTTTCGGCGGTGTATATATTTACAATTTATATTGAATTAGATCTGTTAATCCTGAGATATATTTTTTTAAGCTATTTTAATCAAAAATCAAATCAAAAAATCAAAATATTGTATCATGTTTTATATGTCTCCCGTTAGTTTTTCATTTTATTTTTACAATATAAATCGATTTTAATGCCTTAAAACGACTTATTAATAATATATGTACAAATATGTATATATTATTGATGGGGTCGGTAATGACTTCTTCTGGTATAAATTATAATACCCTGCAGTAGGTACATAAGGCGTCCGTACTGGCGATGACTGTGTAATACATCTTTGGAAATGTATTGAGTTAATACTAGGTCCAATTGGTAAAGCCAGGCTTCAGAATATAACAAATTTAGCTTAACATTTCTGCCCAATTTTAGAAGGCACCCCCTTTTTTCCTTTTCCGGTTGAGTGACTAATTGCTCATTGAAGTAGCATTGTAGCCCCGGCTACAACCAAGCGATTTGTGATTTCGATTTTGGACCGTTGGTCCGTGGTGCCTGCGCCGCTAATGTTGTCGACGGCCCGTTCTCAACAGCAACACAGAGCCAAACCATCGTTGTAATTGTCATCGGTGTCTGGGATGGCGTATCACATTGTTGCTTACATTTTTGTTTTGCATTCGTTGCGCAGAAAATAATATTAACTAATTACATCGAAACTTTTTAGTGTTTGAAAAACCCGAGCCAAATCTAATTAATTCCATTGAATATATTTATAAAGCATTCTAGCCGCTGTAAAAATGTAATTTAAAAAATTTAACGAAATGCAATACGCTAGCTACGCCATTTGCACAGCTTTCGAATACCACAACAATCCAAATATTTCTAAACAATAATGAATATCTCGACAGAAACTGCCAACAACAGAAATCTGATAAAATAAGGCGGACTGGAATATCAACGATGTGCGCTAATTTAACTTCATCAGTGGCGATACGCCTACTTTTCCATATATATATATATATATATATATATGTGAGGCTGCTGATGTTGAAGTGACGTAAATGTGTGCGGCTCACCAACAATACCGCACGCGTCTACAAAACGAGAGGACGAGGGCGAACACCCCAAACTCTAAGTCAAATATTCAACACAAAAAGGGACAGGGGCAAGGACCAGGACCTGAACGTATTTTCATAGGGCTAGGGATGGTATATTTGGTGGAAGGAAAGAAACAGAAAAAGGTCTAAACGTGAGCTGCCAGGGTTGTGTCAGATGACTTGAGGGTTTGGGGTATCCCTTTGATTGTTTTTTGGGATTTTCATTATTTCATCTCAATGGTTTTGCATTCATGAAAATTGTCGAGACATTTGTTATACAATAATTTAATTTGCTTTCCCCATAGATAAACTTCTAAATTATACAACCAGCTGTTATAGTTCAGATACTGTGATTAAAATAGTATCATTCTTAGCGCTGTGAACGTTCATCCCATATTAAAGATAAGATAACAAAGGCCATTTTTACGAAGGCCGACACAATTTTAAAAAATGTTAAATCAAGAGTCGGGATATACTTACTTAAAACTTTAACAATTCTGTTTTTGGGTAAGTTTGTGGAACTGTAACTTTAATTACAATAGTTTTTCAATTACTTCAAAGCGGATTTTAAATTTGGAAACGTCTGTCTCTGTCTCCAAGATATAATTTTTTCCATATATATTGGCAAATTCAATACCCTTGGAGATATATGGATAAATATTAATATAGAGTCAAAAGGCAATAACTCGGTAACCAATAGAGATTTTTTAAAAGTAAAAAAAACCGATTATGAAGAAGTGCGGCACTTTAGGATGTCGTACCGATCGATTTCAGCACCTCAAAAGTACTCAATAACAGACTACTTTGAACTTTAGAGTTTTAATGTACATATAGGAAACTCCTTGATAACAGATTTGAGATCAGCACATCGAAAAGTATGGAAAAGTATATTGCGGTTCTTTGTTCTGAAATTCTGTCGTAACAAACAAAATTATTCAAGTAGTTTGCAAAAGCATATGCAATTTAAATAAGTCTTGTGGTTTCTAATCAGGTCTAATCTAATCAGCCAATTCACGGACCGGACCCAAGTCAAAGTTTTTGTATTTTTAGCAAATCATTTTCCCCCCCCCCCGTGTAAATCAAAATAATTACAGTATTTAATACTAATACTAAATCCGATTGCGTATGCAATGATTTCCACGTGTTGTTCCCTGGAGACTGATTTTAATATAATCGGGAACGAAATCGAGCGGCGCCATGTAATGGTACAGGGTATTCTACTGTCGAGACCCGACTGTATGTCCATCTGTTTTTTCTGTTGACTAACACCCGAGTTAATTGTTTCTTTGTCTTCCTGTTATTCAGAAATTATAAGCATTTTCCAAGATCTTTTTATATGATCCCACCTGTGATGGCCAAATTCTGACGGAGAATTCGGATTCGATGTACATAACTCCTTTGGAAATATGCATGTGATTTTCTTAAATCCGCTCAGGATTTCTCTTTCTTTTCTCAAATTATTATGTACTAATATTATGTACCCGAAAATTAGCGTTTTATCGAAGTTTTTAATATATTTTATAAGTGATGTCATATAAAAATTTGCGAAAAATTCAAAACTAAATTCTTAATTAATAATAAAAGGCTGCCTCTGAATAAAAAAGGAAGCTTACTTCGGCTCGCCGAACTATAAAATTAAAATCAAAATTCTGAAATAATTATAAGTAGCCAAATCTCAAATTTCATGAAAACATGTTGACAAAGAGCGAAATATCTAAATGATTTTCATGAAATTAAAACCTAAATTCTGGAATATTATTTAGTGTCCAAATATTAAATTTGGTGAATGTGTGTTGGAAATTGACAAAGTTATAATTTCTTTTCTAAAATTTTACTGATCGTTCCTATGGCAGCTATATGACATAGTCGCCCGATCCGGCCCGTCCTGACATATGTACAAGTGAGAGTATATAGAAGAGTAACTGCAAAATTTCATTCAGATAGCTTTAAAACTGAGAGACTAGTTTGCAGACAGACGGACAGACACGCGGACAGACCGACAGACGGACATGGCTAGATCGACTCGGCTGTTAATGCTGATCAAGAATATAAATATTTTATAGGGTCGGAGATGTCTCTTTCACTGCGTTGCAAACTTCTGACTGAAATTGAACTGAAACATTGAGCGTTTCATTTGAAAAAAAAATCATTTCCTTTTTACGGTTTTTTTACTTTAAGCGCTTACGAATGTCCCGTTCGCGATCTTAGAATTTCCCATATATACATATGTTTCTCCGATTTTATATTTTAAAATTTATTTTTTAATATTTGTATATATTTATTTATAAGTAGAAAACTGATGAAAATGCAATCATTGTCTTTTAAGCAGTTGGTTAATTGGCAGATTCTATAGCTATCACCGATCGATAACAATAAAATTACTGTTCAAAAGCGCAAAATGCCGCAAAGTGTGTAATTTGCTGTTGGAACAAAAGAAAGAAAGGCCGCTGATGGTGACTGCGCCTGGAACCAGGCGATATATGTATGAATTCATCAATGGTGTGTTTAAGCAGTTTGTCAGCGCCACGTGGCGTGCTCTGCCCTCCGTCCTCCAAGCGGTCTTCTGCATTCTTTTGCTGGGCAACAGCAGGCGGTGGCGGGTGGCTCAACGAGTGCCCTCCGTCGCACAACGATTAGAAACGAGGATGAGAGTCGTGTGCCGGCTATGATGATGATGTAAAGCAAGGCGTCCGCTAGCCCAATTCAAAAACAGCAGCATCCCAGTTATATAGCTCCGCAACCAATTCCTTACTTCCCCCAAAAATCGCTGCTGGATACGAGGTGCAGTAAATACAGGGATTTAAACGCTCTGAATTGCCATCGTGGGTTGGCTGGCCACTTTACCGCCTTCACGTTGTCAACGCAACAGCACAAAATGGCCCGAGAGGAACAAACGACTTTATTGATGGGCCTAAAACAATAAGTATGAAAATCGCTATATATATTAATTAAATAACACAGGTTAGTTTAAGATAATTTCTCAGGAAATACATCAGATCCCATTCAATATAAATGTCTATTAAATAACTCCATCTAGAAGTTGTCGCATGTTTGCATAATCTTGTAATTTTTCTAAAATTATAAATATATCAAAAATGTTGTTGAAAATATACATATATAATTAAATTATATATATATATATAATTTATATATTATTCAGGCGATACATTAATAAACGAATATACCCTTTTAGATAAGCAAATAATACCACGAAGCGTATACGGCACACTCCTTTGTTAATTTCCCGTGCACACGCCACACACTTGCCCATTACCACTTAATAAGCGCAGATTGAAAGTCCCTCGACGAAACTTGCGTTGCTTTTCTTCATTTTTGCTGTGGCTCGTGATGATACGCCATTTATTTAAAGTAATATTTCCGTATCCGCTAAATAATTCGAAACGCGTGTGTTCCATCTAAGGCTGTCTAAGAAAGCAATGTTAATTCATTCCCAGATTGCATAAAATAAAGGGGTATTAAGAGATTGCATAAAATTTCGCCAGAGAGCTTACGATGAAAAAAGAAACATTCGTAGCAATATACTAATTTATCATATGTGTTCCGAATGCAGTTTATAGGTCGAACCGGGCCGGATCAGGCCAGCCGCAGAGAGAAATATATATTGCTTTACATACTATGTTAGAATATCCCGCCCTGAACACAGTAGAAACAAAGAAAGAGATCATCATGCACAACCTTATTCATGGGCAAATCCCACACACAAAGAAAATAATTCTAATTGTTTACTTCAAGGGTAGACTTAGCGCTCACTGCTTTATGTACGCACCTCGTCCCACCCCTAAGTAGGGTTTTAACTGTGTAAAAACTATTCAGAGCTCCCTACACTTTGTCTTGTTACAATTTTGACCTCTTTTGTTTGGTTTGGAAAACCCTGTCGGCATTTTGCTTTGCGGTTTTTATCTATCCTTTGTTGTTATTTAAGCTATATTAGGGTACCGCTTTCTTCCGTTTTCAATTGTTATCAATATCAAAGAAAAAAATATTTTTTATTCGACCTCAAGGATCTATAACGTCTGTGGGTGATGGACGTCTTATTTGATAAATGTAGCCTTACCTCCAGATCATTATAAGAACTTTAATCGGCGTACCAAAAAGTTATACTCACTTTATATGGTTATTACTATGATACGTTATAATATCGTAAATCCATTTTAGGCCTAAGTTATAAAATCAACACTTGTATATGATAATTTTATTTTTGTTTTACAATTTGAAATGTACAGCGTATTTTACAATCAACTTTTGTGTTTTTGCCTAAATTTATTATTTCATATACATACGTGATATAGATTTTTCGATTTCTTAAAACACCAACCATGCGTAGACAATTTTAGTGTTTTTTTATTTATACATATAATGAATTCATACATACATTTATAAATCTTTTGTAAAATAATCCCTATTTGTATATTATATTCCTACTATATAAAATTGGCTCTATTATTGTCGCGGAACTTACAAATTATGTTTTATTGCCAAGATAATATGCATCGTGTACATGCTGATGATGATGGTTCTATAGAATATAGAATATAAATATGGATTTATTCTCTTCTTGAGTAATATTGAATTTTTTTTTAAGTTTAGGGTATTATAAAGGCATGCAGTTTTTAATGGCCATTGGGATAAATGATATTTACCTTATAAATGCAAATATTTTTAAAAATCTTTACGTACAGCTTAACAATTCAAATACAAAGGCAAAATTAAATCAAATGTATACTGATATGTTTATACTCGGTGTGAGAAAAAAATCATTCAATAAGGTATATAAGAGTAGGGCGTTGTATACTGACTTAAGTATTCAGTGATCCACGGCGCAGGTGGTACGATACTTGTAGTGTACATATAAATATTAATATTTATAAATAATTAAGCAGCTAAAATATTTTTAATAATAATTCGATATGATACACTCATACTTTCAGAACATAACTACCAACAGCAGATAGAAAAAACCTGGATTTTTTAAATATGACATTGATCTCCTACCTTTCTAATTTTCTTGATGGTTGCGGTTAGGTTTTCTGGATTCCTTTCGCTATCTGTTTAAATAGTTTTTGAATTCCCAAATTGATGATTGTTTAAACAGCTAATTTTTTAGACCAGGCACAAATGCAGTTATGTACATGTTATAATTGGTATTCTGGAGATTTTAAATACATTTTCTTAGTGTTGACTTTGATTTTTTTTTACACTTTTGCTGTTTTTGGTGATTTGAAAGATATATGATATATTATAAGTAATGTTGTCTCTTGGTTAGAATTATCTGGGTTCAGGCTTAAGGAGATCTTGATAACATATTTGTGTCATTGTGATTTGAATCGATTACTGGAAAACCAGTCATGATTGCGGATCGTCGTGATATGTCTATACTTTTCAGATGTGCTCATTATTTTATAATTAGTAGGAATATGTAGGTACTTTCCGGCTTAAGTTATAATAAACTTGTATTTTCAAAGCTTTTTATAACGTATATTTTGAAGATCGGGAATTTATTATATATAGTGATATCTTAGTTTGAAATTGATTGTTATTGGTTTGGAAGCATTTTGTTGCTTTAAGTTTTGAATTTAAATTTAAAATTATTATACATATAAATATGGTATCTCTTTCGAAAAAATATAGTTTATAATTAATGAAAAAGTTCAATCGATCATAAAAAAAATATTTTTTGAAGACATTTGAATTCGTCGCTAAATAAACTTTATAAAACTTCATATTTGTTCTTTTACTTTTAAATTGTATTTAAATTTATTTATTTACAGTGCAAATTTTAGCTGAAACTCAAGAAATTGTCTTTTACATTGAATTATAATATATTTAGGAGATGCAATATTGTAATTTACAAATAATAATTTTGGCCTTAGGAGATTACTGCATAATCAATAGTTACCGTAATCTGAAAATTCAACTTCCAGATGTTCACTTTCTGGTATTATTTTCCCTTGCTTATTATTATTGTTTTCTATAGATGCAAAATTATTATCATCATTTGTCGGTTGAGGGTTATAGTTATATCTATCCAAAAAATACAATTGTCGACCTACATCAAAATTTCCTTTATCTCTTGCTTTATTTATTTCCGAGTTGATTGATGAAGTCGATAGGCCTCGTAGAAAACGTCGAAAATAATTATTGTCCTGCGGCTTTAAAATATATTTATGTTAGACTAAATTTGAGTCGCCAGATTTCTATAATATGCTAATATAACAGCTGCAAAAGCCCATGCAAGTGAAATAGAAAGTTAGTGTAAAACCTACTTATACTTTTTCGGTACCGCGCTTTACCGATAATATTCAAATAATTATTTGTTTTAGTTAAATAATAATTTTTTTTCTAATTTATAATGCAAATTACCTCTTTAAAAAGCGATCGGTTTCGCTCTCTAAAATGTGATTTTCGTATTGGATATGTTCTTGGAATACCAATAATAGTACTATGATCTTTTTCAGCCATTAAATCGCTTGAAGTCCGACCGGTAGTTACTGATCCTTGATTTAACTGGCCAATACTACTATATCTTCCCGAAAATTTGCTCTTAGCACTTTCTCTATTACTTTGGTATTCTTTAACATTATAAGTTGGAACAGATGCTGAAGCTCCAATGCGGCGCGTAGTTGCTCGGGTCCCAGTTCTGTGACTATTTTTATTGTTAGCTTTATCGCTTTGCAAACTTTGTTCATTTAATATTGATATGCGATTAGCGTTGTTGTTATTGTTAAATTGATAAGTGTCACCGTCGGGGCTGCGGTTCTGATCCATCATAATAGATTCGGAGGAGTAACTGCTTAATGTAGGTGGTTTGTTGTTTACAAATATGCTGGAAATGTTAAAATTAAAAATTATTTTACTAGTCAAATTTAATTTGGTTTTAATCAATACATACTTTTTTCCATTGGCTATTTCCTTAAGAGCAGCAGCACGTGCTGCCATTTCCTCATCTCTACGTTGCTGTGTTAGTTCCTTCGCCCGTTCTGTCCATATTAACTCTTTCAGCTTTTGAAAACTCCCTTGTATGGCAACGGAATTTTGATTATCTTTAGTATTAGTTCCAATTACTCCATTTTCATTTTGTATTCCACCCACATAACGATTTTTATTCGAATTTCTTGATGAAGCCGACGAAGAAATTCCATTTTGTGGACGAACCTCAGAGCCGTAAAATCGAATTTGACTTGTCCCTGTTCCCGTTGAAGGATTACTCAATTCAAATTCGACTAGTCTCTCTCTTTGCTGATGTTCCAAGGGAGATATTTGCATTCTTTGTGGCAAACTAGGTTCTCTACTGACAACCCGACCAAACACCGGTGAACGCGATCTTTCCCTACCGCCCATTCTCAGTCTGTTTCAAAATAAATTTAAAATAGTATTTTTTAATATATATTAGAAATATAACGAGTGCATTAGTGCGGTTCAAACTTTTAAAAAGAATATAATATCTTGCAAGGATGTCAATATATAATTAAACTTACGATCCCAGCATTCGAGAGTTTAAATAGAGTGGTTCCCAAACATTATAAGTAAAAGGGTCACGATAAGTTGGTATTTCATTTGTGATCTCTGCCGCTCTGGATTGTCTCTTGGAAAATCTTCAAAATATATATTAATGTTAATAATATATCAAAATGTTGTAAAGTTGTAATTTTTCCCAATAATGTGAGTGAGATTCTTACATCCACATGGCACGCAGTTGCTCGCATGTTGGCTCTTGTGAGTTCAGTGAGAATGTTTTTGGCACAAAAACTTCACCAACTGTTCGCACATCACCGGAAGTGTCGTCCGTTTTGACCGCATTTTCTTTATTCAAATTTCTATCGCGACTGCGAGAAGTGCCAAGATAATTTGCATTTCCATGTCGAAGGGTTACCAAAATTACTAAGATATCAAATTGTATGTACTTGATCTGCAGAAAAATATTTCATTAAGAATCTAATTTTTATTTTTGGCTACATTAACTTACACGTATGCAATGTAAAACACTTTTTACATATATTTTGTATACATACCAAAAGCCAATTGTAATGCATTTTCAGAAGTTTATTAGAATCGCAAAGTTCCCACTGAATGGAAAATCGACCCTCGGGCTAGCATTTGATTGATATGTAGGGTTCTATTTAAATAAAAGAAAAAATAAAATAATTATATCGGTACTTAAAAAAATTAATTATTAGACATCATGCAAGGCGTAATAAAAAGTCGAATATTGATATAAATATTTGCCCATGTTCATGTTGCTGTCATGGGATTATTGTATACATGGGATTATTGATATATGTATACATATGTATGTAGAAATTTAGGAAAATTATAAAAAACCCCTTCCTTCTGAAATCATTATACCCATACCCCAAGGTACAAGATATTATAGGTTGGTGCCTTCCGAGACAAAAATTAAAGCAGTAGAGCTAGAAGAAGTATCGATGTAGTATTGATAGATCGATGTTGTTATACCCTTGCAGGCTATTATAGTTTCAGTCAGAAGTTTGCAACGCAGTGAAGGAGACATCTCCGACCCTATAAAGTATATATATTCTTGATCAGCATCAACAGCCAAGTCGATCTAGCCATGTCCGTCTGTCCGTTTCTACGCAAACTAGTCCCTCAGTTTTAAAACTATCTGAATGAACTTTGCAGTTAGTCTCCTATATACTCTCACTCGTACATATGTCGGAACGGGCCGGGTCGGACGACTATATCATATAGCTGCCATAGGAACGACCGCTACAATTTTCGAAATTTTTCAATACAATTCCACCGAATTTTATATTTTGCCATTAATTACACAGGCCGACAAGAATTAATTAATAATAATATAATAGTAAATTAATAAACCAGAAACAGCGCGTATACCAAAGTTAAAATTGTACTTGAATGCAAGCCTAACCTTTCGGCTTTAAAATTTACTATGAATTCTGAATGTCGGACGTCAGGTTCAGCAGCTAAAACGCTTTTTCTGAACTAATTATTGACCCATAATTTTGCTATGTTGTAGCCCTGGAATTTAGAAAAAATTGTAGTTGACTCGGTTGCAACATTTCTAAAAGTCTCGGCTAAACTCGGTATGGATACAATTTGACATCCTAATCACCCACAATTTTTTGTACATTCCAAGGCTACAACATAGCAAAATTATGAGTCAAAAATCAGTTCAGAAAATGCGATATTGCTGCTGAACCTGACGTCCCACGTTCAGGATTCATCTTACATTTTAAAGAGCAAAGATTTGGCTTTCATTCAAGCCTAATATCAGTTTTGGTATACGCGCGGTTTCTATTGTATAAGCGTTTGAAAAGTGCCGAAAAACGCCCCTATTGATACTTTGAACGCGATTTTCTTAAAATTGGTACGTGACGGAAACTTTTGGGTTTCGAACTAGCTATATACAGACCAAGATTTTTCACAATCTGCAGGTTTAAGAAAAAATGTCAATTTTTGTCGGCCTGTGTTATTATTCCAGAATTTCGGTTTTAATTTCATGAAAATCAGACGACTATGTCCTATAGCTGCTATAGGAACAATCAGGGTAATAATAAAAAAAAAACATAGTGTCGCTATTTCTCAACATATTTTAATCAAATTTGAGATTTGGCCACTTATTATTATTTCAGAATTTCGATTTTAATTTTATAGTTCAATTGCAATCTGCAAGGGTATATAAACTTCGGCGAGCCGAAGTTAGCTTCCTTTCTTGTTTTAAAATGTAATTGTAAATAGTTTTTCGCGATTTTCATGAAATTTAAATCGAAATTCTGGAATAAGGATTAATGGCCAAATATCAAAATTGGTGAAAATATAAAGAAAACTGACAAAGTAATAATTTTTTTTCGAAAAATTTACCGATTGTTCCTATGGCAGCTATATGATATAGTCGTCCGATCCGGCCCGTTCCGACATATGTACGAGTGAGAGTATATAGAAGACTAACTGCAAAGTTTCATTTAGATAGCTTTAAAACTGAGGGACTAGTTTGCGTAGAAACGGACAGACAGACAGACAGACAGACAGACAGACAGGCAGACGGACAGACCGACAGACGGACATGGCTAGATCGACTCGGCTGTTGATCCTGATCAAGAATATATTTACTTTATAGGGTCGGAAATGTCTCCTTTACTGCGTTGCAAACTTCTGACTGAAATTATAATACCCTGCAAGGGTATAATAAATTGATATCAAACAAGAAAGAAAGCCTACATCGGGACGCCGAAGTTTGTTATCATGCCATCTTCGTGTGGCATGTCATCAATATATACTATCTAAAACAGTAGTTTTGATCATAGCAAGTTCTCTTTTTACATTTACTATATACGTTCCCCAACTGTTTTTATTTCGTACGGCAACCTTCTCTACAATTCTGTTAAAACTAAATTGTGTGTCTTATAAATGATTATTGACAATATCGTTCGGTAATCATTATATACGGGTAAAAAAGCTTGCCGTCGGGGCTTGTTGGTATATAAATTTATGTAGTCATATGTCGAGACAGGTAAACAAATAAATCTTAAAGTTCGACAAACCAAATAAATTTGAAAATCTGCAAAGCGAAAAAGAAACTCGTCAAAAATGTTGAAAAAATATCAGGAAGATATCATAATCATTTCTATATAACCTTGTAAAAATTTTTTTTTTTCTTGTTTTAAAGTTTGAGTACAAAAATTTCGGCAAATCAAAATTACCTTCGTATTTTGTTTTTTTTTACATATGATCGAAAAGGTTTTAAATGTGCTTACGGGTCTATTGGCAAAATACAAGGGTATACAAACTTCCACTTCCCTAAGTTAGCTATCTTAATTGTCATTAATAGTTATATTAAAGGTGCGATAGCATATTTTTTGTGCATTTAAAAGGTACAGGTGCCGTGTTCAATAAAAAAATCTTCTAATGGTGCAATTAGCATTGAAAAATTGTGCAAATTAATCATGAGCTTTCCGCCATATATTAATTGGTTTACTTTTCCTGCATTTTGCATTTTTTTCCAATTATGTAATTATGCGCGTTAAATTGGATGCAAGGGAACGCTTGCATTTTGGGTACTGCCATGGATGCCTATAGAAAATCCACAAACGAGAAAGAGTAGGTTTCATCCTGCTGAAAAATACCGTACACTTTTTAATAACTAATAATTAAAGGAAAATAACACAAGTAATTTACATTAATTATTATGAGTGATGATTATGTTCTTTTTATGAAATATTCATAGATATTCATATTTCATAGAGTTCACATGTTGGGTTTACTTATCAATTTCTTTCTTTCTCAAATTTCTTACATTCACAAACGCATCTATAATATTTCTTGTAAGTTATTGGATGGAACTAGTGAGTAAATTATTTCCTTAAACAGGCTTTTGTGTATGCATTTCATGAATGAATTACATGTACTCTTATACCTATACCTTATACTACATTTTTTTAAAGAAATTACAACGGCATGCGCAGAAAGGATATCCATCCGCGACAAGCTCCAGAAACACTGAATAGATGTATACACGTTTATATTGTAACTTTTTATGATTAAAAAGCAAAAATAAACATAAATTGCTTAAACAATTTTCTGTGCTGAATGTATAATGATTTTGTTTTAATTATCTATGGTTACCAATTTATTTTAAATATTAATATTATTTTGCTTGTTACCAATGGAATTGTTTGTACTACGTCGTTTCCAAACACTCAACGTAAACTGAACAAAGTGTTAAATGAAGAAAATGCATGGCGTGTAGCTTGCATTAAAAGTTTTATACTCGCCATGCTTTTGTTTTCTGATGTAGCTTTGCAAGCTTAATCCTTGCGTTAGTATGTATATTTAATTATAAAAGCTCCATTTGGTAAAATTTTGACTGCGCCGATGCCGATTGGGCACCCTTGTCAGCATGGGACTTGACGCAGTTATTTGAGTTGATGATAGAATTCCAAGCGGGTTCTCGTTGCATCCTGGTGGTAACACCATGCTTAAAATGCAGCAAAATGACAATTTTATAGAAATAATATATTATATATTTTAAAGAAAATCTGTTAAAATTACCAAGAGTGTGTTTTATTATAATAAGAAGTGTATGAATTAATGTTTTTTCATAACTATTATCGATTGTATATTCTTTTTATCAATATACTACTTCAAGGTCAAGTAACGGTAAAAAAAGCTTTACATTTACTAAATCAATACTTTTTGCATGTAAGTATGTATACAATACATATTATAAATAATATATATTGAAAATATATATATACCTCTTTTGAACTTCATTATTAACAGCTTTCGATTCCAATATTATCCATTTTTGTATTAAACAACAATGAGTGAAAACATTAAGGCTATCGTTCGTTGTCGGCCAATGAATCGCAATGAAATTGAAAATAAATGTGAAGTAAGTTAAATACAATTTACTAGAGATTTTAAATTTAGAATAAAATTATAATAAATATGTATTTACAGAACATTGTAGATATTAAAGAATATTCCGTTTCTGTGCTAAATCCATTAGCACGCCTTGCTCAAAAAAAAGTATTCACATTTGATAGTGCTTATAATGTCAATACAAAAACAGAAGTTATTTATAATGAAATGTGCTATTCCCTAGTGGAGAGTTCAATTGAAGGATATAATGGAACTATTTTTGCATACGGCCAGACAGGTTGTGGAAAAACACATACAATGCAGGTAATTTAAGACGGCCCTGTAGTACCATTCATCAGTAATTCATCAACGATTCTTAAATAGCCAGGTGTTGCCCAGGTGTTCTTGATGAATCATCGGTGAAAGTCGCAGTCGGCACGTTGATGAAACGTTGATGACAGGGACCTGTTAATTACATGTGGTACTGCAGGGTTATTTTCTATATGTATTTAATTAATAAGTGTTTATTTGATTTATTTATAATATATATTTTTTTACAAGGGCACTGGAAACATGGACAATAAAATAAACGATGGAATCATACCAAAATGTTTCGATCACATATTTGAAGCAATATCCATGGCAACCAATATTAGATACTTGGCGTTCGTAAGTTACTTTGAAATTTACAACGAAAATATTCGTGACTTGCTTGTGACCAGAAGCGATGATTGTTTTGTTAATCATTCGCTTAAAGATATACCTGGTATTGGAGTTACAGTACCAACGTTAAGTTCCCAGCCAGTAATTAATGCCATGCAATGTTATCGCTGGTTAAACTTTGGCAACGAAAATCGCATAACGGCAGCGACTTTAATGAATGAAAAAAGCTCACGATCACATACAATGTTTACCATTACTTTGGAGCAGTCGCAAATCTTTACCACAAATATTACAACAGAAGATACTGATCTGGATCCTGATAACTTGCGAGCTGCAATAAGGCGAGGAAAATTAAACCTGGTGGACCTGGCCGGTTCGGAAAGGCAGCGAAAAACGGGAGCTCAGGGAGAACGCCTCAGAGAAGCAACTAAAATAAATTTATCACTTTCGGTTTTGGGAAATGTTATATCTTCGTTGGTTAATGGTAAAACCAAACATGTACCATTCAGAGATTCGAAACTAACTCGTCTGCTACAGGTAAATCTCTTTTATGGATCAGAGATTATTAAAATTTTACGTATTAAAGAGCTGTAGAAACATCAAAGTTTAAAAAAAAAATAGAACAGAAAACTTCGATGTACGATAATCGAAGTTGTTTTTCATTATTTCTAAAACAATATTAAGTTGTAGAAAAATTAACAGAAAGAGAAATAAGGATTTTATTTATATAAAAAAAAGTATAAAATACAAGAAAGAAAGCTAACTTCGGTTTGCCGAAGTTTATATACCCTTGCAGATTATAATTAAGCTATTTAATTAAAATCGAAATTCTAAGATAACATTGAATGGCCGAATCTTAAATTTGATGAAAATATGTTGAGAAACAACCGAGTTATGATTTTTTCTATTATTTCCCTGATTGTTCCTATGGCAGCTATAGGTCGCCCAATTGTCATAAAATTTAAACCAAAATTTTGGAATAATATTAAGTGACCAAATCTAAAGTTTGATGAATGACGAATATGTTGATGAATATGTTGAGAAACAGTGAAGTTATATTTTTTTTTTTTAATTTTCTCGATCGTTTTTACTATTTTTCGATTTTTCCTATGGCAGCTATAAGATATAGTCGTCCGATTTTCATGAAATTGAATACGAAATTCTGAAACAATAATAAATGGCCAAATATCAAATTTGGTGATTATATGTTGAAAATCGATTGTTCCTATGGCAGCTATATGATATAGTCGTCCGATCCGGCCTGTTCCGACTTATGAGCATATAGAAGACTAACTGCAAAGTTTCATTCAGATAGCTTTAAAACTGAGGGACTAGTTTGCGTATAATCGGACAGACGGACATGGCTAGATCGACTCGGCTGTTGATCCTGATCAAGAATATATATACTTTATAGGGTCAGAAATGTCTCCTTCACTGCGTTGCAAACTTCTGACTGAAATTATAATTTTCTGCAAGCGTATGAAAATAACGAATATCGTTAAACAATACGATGTTTTTAAAATTAAATTTTAATTTTATTTAAAAAAAACACGTTATCGATACTAAATCGATACTTTCTCCATCTCTACCCGGAGGTACCTCCCGAGTGAGCAGACTATAGCTATGTGTGTACCAGAGACTGTAACCTGTAACCTTCCATTAAGGAGTACCAGAGAATAGAGTGACTCAAAGAGTCGAATGCTTTACTTTTTACTTTGCTTTACAACAGAGATATTTTTTGTATACCTCAGCATCGGATGTGATTTGTTAAATGTTCAAGCAATATTCAAGGTTAGAATTAAGATAGGTCCTTAATTCTTATTTCACTTTAGAACTGAAAGTATCTTTGCCTTTTTTCATGTTGAGGGAATGTTCGAAGCGGTTATGGTAGTATTGAATATATATATATATATATTACATGTATATATACATACATATATACATCTATATATGTACATGTTATATGTGCTAAATTTAAAGGTAATTTGATTCTAACAAATTTTTAAACCTTCAGAATTGAATTAAACTTTTTAAATACAATTTAAAACATCACATCACGCACATAATGATATAATATAATGATAATGATATATAATGATCAGGTATTGATTTGACGTTGCTTCAATTACATCACTTTGCGAAAACGATCGACGGAAATCCTCGACATCTACGTTGAGATCCATTAAAAATTAACCATAACATTTTTAACGCATTCGAATCGAAAAATATTGCATTTTAGACATTTTATTTACTATCGTTTGCTGCGACTTTATTTTATTTTTAGGATTCTTTAGGAGGAAATACAAAAACCCTTATGATATCCTGCATCTCTCCGTCAAACATTAATTATGATGAAACAATAACGACCCTGCGCTTTGCTAGTAGAGCTAAGAAAATAGCAAATAAACCGATAATTAACGAAGATCCCAAAGATGCTAAGTTAAGACAGTATCAAAATGAGATACTCTATTTAAAAAAAATGCTGGAAGAAACCCAGCATAAGATTGATTACATGGGTGATGAGAAGTTAGGTCTAAGAAATTCAAGTCATGATAAGAAA